>APFE030137164.1:317869-370143 GCA_000404065.3 Pinus taeda
CATGTGCAAAAATCATGCACAAAACCATAGGTGGGTCTGCCCAACCTAACATAGGGTCCAAAACCAAAATTTTCCGGCCCGCTGCCCCGGACCCCATAAAGTGGGGTTAAGGGTACCCCTCAAACCCCCTGTTAACTACGTGGAAAGAATATAACATAACCCAACATGTGATTGGGCATTGCTTTTTGATTCAAAATTTAAAGATTTTCATGAAAAATTTCAAACTCATTGGCTTAGTCCTTATAAGATTGAAATTGTCTTTGATAATGGAGCAATCAGAATCAGAACCATTGATGAAGAAAAAGCGACCTTCCTTATAAATGGTCATAGATTACGAATATATCATAAACCATTAACAAGGGAAGAATTCATAAGAAATCTGCAAGATAATGTTGGTTTGAAGTTGGTCAAGGAAGATTCTTCTTCCTCTCCAACTTAGTCTTCTACTTTCTTTTTCAAAAAAAAATGAATAATAATAATAATAATAAAATTGTATAAACATGAAACCAACATTGTTGGCATGTTTATACAGAAAATCCAGGTTGAAAACCAAGATTTCTTGGCAGCTTAGATTTTATTTCCCCTATTCTAGTCTCATTTTATTTTTAACCCTCTTTTTCTCTTTTGGAAATAATGCACCTACAAAATTGTCAACAATCTGCAACTCTGATAGAATTATGTAGCTGACTTGGCAAATTATGACCAAGGCAAATGAAGATTATGGCAAATACAAATCCAATGAAGATTATCACTTAAGCAACTTGACAATCTACAAAAGACAAATCAAAATCAATAAGGCAAAGGGTCAAAGGTATGTAGATATTAAGTTATATAATAAAGGTATAACATTTGAATTATGAAATAAATGATGAGTAATCATTGCAACTGCCATATTGAATAATGATTACTCTTAATTGTTTTCACATGACTTCGGTTTTAACGAAAATATCTAAGTCTTGTCAACCAAGTCAGGATCTAACCTTGATATAATTTGAAGTTCACCCTCTCCTCTCCATTCATCATTCCACTTCATGCCGAGACACTTCAATTTTACTTAGCTCTGTTTTATTGCCAAGACCACCCTCACCTAAACTTTGTTTCCCTGATTCAGTCCATACTCAAATTCCTTCCACTCCTTAACCTTGCCGAAAGAACAATTATGGGCTAAACTTCTCTAACATGGGGGTAATTGTAAGATCAAAGCTGAATGGGGTTAGGTTTCTTGAAGGATACCCACAGGTCAAACAATTGTTGCAGTAGGCATGGTGGCTAGAATTCGTGGAGAAATTTGATGGGCACAAGAAAGAGGTGACAAAGTCTTTTGTTAGGGAATATGATGGCTTCGAAGCAGAAATTGGGGACGTGATGCTAGTGTTCGGTGGGTCTTTCATAGAAGAAGCTACAAGATTCCCAAGAATTGGAGAGAGTTGGTTCAAGAACAAAAGAATTGAAGAAAAAGAATGGAGAGTTTTTCTCAAGAATCCAGGTATGGACATTTCAGTGTTTAAAAAGGGAATACTAGAAACAACTTTGAAAAATAAATGGAGGAATCTTCTATTGATCATTGAAAATTTTATAACATGTGAAGGAAGATTCAGTAGCATGTTCTTTTATTATGCACGCTTAATGATGAATTTTATCGATGGGAATGAAATTAACCTATCATATTTCCTACTTCTTATATTAAGAAAGATGGCTAGTAATGTTCAAAGAAAGATACAATCTATAGATAATGCCCTATACCATCATGGCCTGGTGAAAATCCCGATTGAAACCCATCTAAGAAACATAGGAGACAATTGGGAAGATTTCTTAGTTAGAAATTGTTTTAAGGAAGCATAAAAAGAAGAGCCTAGTGGTAAGACAAACAATAGTAGAAGGATGTTGCTTTAAGAAGATAACTCACCTCCACAACAAAAGCAACATTCAGAGGATGAGACTCCTCTTGCAGATATGTTAGAGAATCTTAAAAAGAAAATTGTTAGAAGAAAGATAGCCAACACTAAGGAATAAATTTCATCCAAAAAGAGAACAAAGCAAGAGAAAACATAGCAGGGAAAAGTTAAAAAGCAACCCCTTATTACTAAATTACCATCTAAACAATCATCTACCATAAGAAGAAGTGAAAGGCTCAATAAACAAATGCATGAACAACCTCGACAATCCCTAGAATTTGTTGATTTAGATGAAGAAGAAATGGAACCTAGAGTTCCATCACTTGTTCCATTACTAGTTGTTAGTCTAGCTAGAAGAAATCCAGAGATTGATCCTATCCAACAGAAAAATTATGACTATATAGAGTCTTCGAAAAGAATAGTTATAGATAAATTTGTTGCATCACCCTCAAACCAAGAAGAAAATGAAGCAATTGATTCTAATATTTCAGGGGAACTCCAAGTTGAAGACACCCTCGAGCAAGAAATTTATGAATTGGAAATACTTAATAGACATTTGAAGTAAGAGAATGAAACAGTAAAGGCGCGTGATGAAATCCATAGAACCCAAAATGACAACATCCTACTACATCTTTGTTTATGGTCTAAACAAAATAAGAAATTGACAACTCAAAACAAGTTTCTTAAGAGGAAGATTATAGGTCTACAACACAGAATTTTGATGAAGAAATCGAGGATGGAAATCACTACTAAGAAAGCAAGAAGGACTAACTTGGATGCCCTTGCTCAGGTATCTGAAGAGGCTCAGCAATATGAAGGACTCACAAAGTTTGAAATTTTGCATGAGCATGTGCAATGTCTTTCGTGTGGGGGAATTTTGAACCCCAAAACTGCTTCTTTTTTACAACTATTTTTCACTCCATTCCTCCCTTTTTGACCTTCATAACTCCAATTTGGGTATTATTTTACAAGTTTGATAGCATAGCAAGTACATAATCATCTTCTATTTTATAAATATCACTTTTCTTTATTATTTAACTCAATATTTACTTGAGCTACTGAATTACAATGATTTTGCAGCTAAATCCAAGGTTTGATGTGTTTTGAAGCTTCAGCCGAGAAACAACGCATATGGGCAGTTGGAAACTAGTTGGTACAAAGATTTGTTCCTACTCTTAAAGCCTGGATCGATAAAGAAGACACCCTAGCAACCTAGTCAAAGCAAAAGTCAACCACTGTAGAAGGCAAACCAGGCGAGCAAGATGCATATTTTTAGCCTCATGATTTGTTGCGTTGATAGCAAATCATGAGAAGATCACATTATCTTATCTTTCAAAGTTAATTTTAGCTAATGTTGATTAGCATAAGGCATAATGCTATGAAACATTTAATGCGTAAGGGTTTTATAAATATGCCTCTTAGCATAGCAGACACAAACTTGAATTCTATTTTGTAAACACTTTGTTTTTATATACAAACTCTATTTTGTTTTATTGTTCTATTGTGCGATTCCAATGCGTGGTTAATCATCTCGTGAAAGCATCATACTGATACCTGCTTCTCGTAGGAGGGCCCCAATGAGATAGTAAGGTTTTATTTTATTTGTAATTAATATTGCATTTTGTATTTCCTGTAGGATTTTTGTTAGTTCATTTAATCAATTAAGTTTTGATTTTTAGATCTAAGTTTAAGATTATTTTGCAGTAGGTTTATCTAAACATTTCATTGTTCAGGTGAAGAGAGTTTTCTAGTGCACATGGACATAGTATAAGTTAACATAGAGTAGAAACTTAACTTTTTATTTGCAAAGTTAATATTTCTTTCTGTTAAAGTAAATTTATTTATACGTGTGATTTCCATTCAAGCAAGTGTGATTTTATTTATAAGAAAGAGTGATTTCATTTTATTGCAAGTGTGATTTCCATTCAAGTAAGTGTGATTTTATTTATAAGAAAGAGTGATTTCATTTTAAAGCAAGTGTGTGAGTGATTTTATTTCAAGCAAAGTGTGAGTGTGATTTTATTTTTTAAGTGTGAGGCAAGTGTGAACTTTCTTTTAAGTAAGAGAAATATAATTGATTCCATTTTTATGAGTGGTTTATTTACTTACATAGTTGTAGAGAAACATGTGCATTTTGATATCTCAAATTAATTAGTGCACATACAGTGCACATACATTTCATTAGTTTACTAGCCCTCATTGAAAATTCATGTAAGTAATTTATTACTTCTTCTCTAAATGTTTGCATACATAGGTTTTACATGATCTTTCATGCAAATATGCTAACATCAACCATAGAAAAGATCATGGTTAATGTCGATAAATTAGAGAATCCAAATCAGCCAACCACCCTGGAATTTGCCTTTGCATTAGACCAAGTGATGAGCCTCATTATTGAGTAATTATATGGGCCTTAATTGGACTTAATTCACCTCCTATCTTAGTGAAACCAACTATTCTCGCAACTTATTGCATACTTTTGATTATATTTTGTTTATGAGATGAGTTAAAGTTGGATAATTGGCTTTGTGGTCTAATGTACATGCAATGCAGGAATAAAGGATGAATGCAAGGAACTATGACAAAGATAAAGGATAAAAGGATAAATGCAAGGAACTATGGCAAAGACCTTGGGTAAAACTAGAATGCGTCAAGGGAGAGTAACTATAGGAGGTAAATCCTCCTCATTTACTACCCCTCCATTCAGATATTCCACCATCAGCTCGGAGTGCACACAACCATCACTTTCAAGACTAGAAGACAACTGAGCATGTGAAAAGGACAGAAAATAGTTTATCTTAAGTTGGGAACCAAGCCTCCCTAATGGGAAGGAAGTTGTTAGGGACTTCAGATGTATAAATAGAGAGGCTTAAGACCTCAATAGGATTCGTACTTCCATTGTAAAACTCTGTTTTATTTCTGAGCTTCAAAGACTCATGACAATTTGCTCTGCAATCCATGGTTTTTATAATAAGAACAAGTTATGTTTAAGCCAGCTCTCAGTTAACTCCCAGGGCTAAAGCTCTTGGGTTAGGGCCCGACCCAAGCAGCCACAACTCCTCTTTACTATACATGTATGCTAGCATAGATTTCTGTTCTGTTTATTTTCTCAAGTAGTTTCATGGTTAACTGTTCTTTTGCTTAAGTAGCCTTATGGTTTTCACTGTTTATTTGCTTAAGTAGTTGCACTTTCATTACAACAATATAGCGTAGATCATGTATGGTTTTCCTGTTCATCTGCTTCAGTAGCTACATTTGTTGTCGTTTACTTCCATTTATACCTTCTTTCAGTTCACAAGTTAGTTAGAGGAAAAAGATCACTATCAAGTTGTGTGCAAGTGTCTCGACCTCATCTCCCTCTAGGACCATGACTTGAGCAAGAGACCTTTCAGCAGCCCCAAAAACACAAGTTTCTGGTTCTCACATGAGCTATGGAGTTCGTTGTTTCATGCAATTATTTGTTCACCCGCATTGGTTTCCTCTATCGTTTTCATTTAAAAACTGCCTTCAACACGTTCTTCATGCATCACTCCCTTGCCGTCGGATCCACAAAAACCCTTCACAATCACCGCCTGATTCAATATTTTCTCCAATTGCTACCTTGCGTGGAGTCTTCCACTTGCTTTATGAGCTTTAATCTCCACTGTCGATCTGTCTCTGATCTGACAGCTATCGTGTCACCCGATCACTTTATGTGCTTTAAACCCCCACCGTCGATCTGCCTTGCTTGATCCAACGGTTGTCGCTTCACCCGATCGCCAACTAGCTTGGCCGATCTCCACCGTTGATTAGCGTTGCCTTATCTAACAGCTATCGCGATATATCACGCAGATTCTTGCACGACCGTTATCTACCCGAGAGCATGCGAAAAAGTGGTTTTCTTGTGCTACGTGTTGCATAGTAAGGCTAAACACGTGAAATTTCAAAATACAACTTATGGTTTTGAGGGCACGCGAAATACAACTTACCACCTTCAAAACCCACTCCACTATTTCCGCATGTTTCTTTTGCCCACGATCTAATCTCTGTTGTCCATCTTCCCATTAGCCTCATCTGTCCATCTCTTGACTCCACCCGCGCGATAAGATCTCAACCATTCATCTCCTGTTAACCTCATCCGGCCATCTCTTGGCTTCACCCGCGTGATCAAATCTCAACCATTCATCAGTCCTATTAACCTCATCTGTCCATCTCTTCACTTCATCCTCGCGATTAGATCTCGGCCATTCATCTTCTTTGTTACTTAGTTCGTCCATCCATTCACTGAATTCTTCATGATATGATCTCCACTGTCCATCTTATGTTCGTTGATCAATCCAATAGTCTCTATGCGCTACTACGTCCTTACGTCCACTTTCCATTGATTTTAACCTTCGACTGTTTTTTCCACTTGAAACTCAATTTAGCCTAAGTTTCTTTGTTGCACCTTAGTCTAGTTTTGATGCTCTTTACTTCTGCAACTTAGATAATTAGCATTAGGTTAGTGTTCATTTAGCAATTCTGCTTAGCATAGTTGTTTAAATGGTTAGTTAGGTTATGGTGTAAGTTTAACATTTCATGTTGTTTTATTCATTACTACAGTAGAGTAGCTCTCTCTTAGAATAGGTTTGCCCTCCTTCCTTCAAAGAATTAAGCTTCTTCCGACCCTATAAAAGTTTGGCTTGGAACCCCTAGGGTCTCTTGCCAGACAAACAGTGACAACATGCAGGACCTTCACTTCTACTTGTGCATATAGCACTGCACCTCCAAGTTTGTACGAACCCCGGGTTGATAAGTAAAGTTGGTAGCCCTAGGAGTTGCAACATTATTGTTGCAATACCTAGGCTCATCAATTTTTTGCATTGTTGACGGGAAGGTGTCAAAGTAGAATGTGATTATTGCTTTCTTCTATTTCTAGTCTCCAACTTTCTTTTCTTCTACTTCTAGTCTTCAATTTTCTTCCATTAGTTTATTTCTGCAAAAGTAATCTAGTTTCTTCCTTTCTTTCATTTGTCATTATCTGCTTTCCTTTCAATTCAACAAGTAACTTTTCTTTCTGTCAATATTTTTCATTCAATCAACAATTTCATTTTTGCAATATATATTATATATATATATATATATATATAATATATATAATTTCAAAAGTAGAAAATTGCATTACATTATAGTTTTCCATTCAATCATAAAAACAAAAACTAAAAATCTCCAACACCAACCCAACCCCCCCATTTGATCATGTGGTGTAGTAATAACCACATCACCATTCACTTTTGCAGGTAGAAGAAGAAGATGACAAAGAACGAAGAAGAAATGGATGGAGATGATGACAACGAGGAAGATCCTCCTGGATTTCTCATTCAAGATACTAATGGTAGTGTGCACATGAAGAACATCCCTCCATCTTTTCTTCCAAAATTTCGTGGTGTAAGGTTAGAGGATTCGGAAACCTTTCTCTTTGAATTTGAGATTGTTTGTAGATCTTATGGTTACTTACCAAAACTCAAAAACTGAGATTGTTTCCAACAACTTTAAAGGATAGAGCTCTTAGATGGTTTATGAGTTTAGGGACTAATCCAATAAGACCATGGAAGGATGTGCAAAAGATATTTCTAGACAAATATAAAGATCATGATCTTAAAGAAGAAATCCTTAGAATGAATCAAAGAGAAGACGAGAGTCTAGAGGATCTAATAGAGAAGTTCATGTATAATGTTAAGAAGGCAAAACTAAATCATTTAGGATCTGACACACTAAAAACCCTCTTACTTAGAACAATTAGGGATGAATGGATTGATCTCCTTAAAATCATGAGTAAAGGTGATGTATATCAATTATCATTTGAGTAAATTTGTGAAACATGCAAACACATATCAAGAGGAAAAACAAGAGTAGGTAAGTCAACATCAAGATTAATAAGTCAAGCTAAACTTGTAAATTTGTTTGATGATTTTAAAGAAGAAATCCTTAGCAATCTAACAAAACAAGTAGAAATGTTAAGAATGTAAGATGAAGGAAAAGGAAATGTTGATATTTGTGTTGCAGAATCACAGGATGTTAGACATTGTCCAACATTACCAAGGTTGAAGAAATTTCACTAGAAGGACAATGGACCAAGTCCATTACTAATGCAACAATGTTATGTAGCTCCAAGAAGACCATGGTAGCTTATTAAGCCCGATATGATGCAATGAACTAATTTAGAATTTCAAGCTTATGCACATCCACCTCCAAGTAGTTGGAACACACCTTTTCCTTGGCAAAATTGGCCATCATAACCCCAAAACCAAT
Organism: Pinus taeda; assembly: GCA_000404065.3. NCBI lineage: Eukaryota > Viridiplantae > Streptophyta > Pinopsida > Pinales > Pinaceae > Pinus > Pinus taeda. Next base: position 326,035 of record APFE030137164.1, read on the forward strand.
CTTGGCAACAAGGTTGGCAAGGAACTTATGGGATCCATCCAAAATATCCTCAATATCCTCAGTATTTTCCTCAATATCCTCCATACCAAACTCCATGATATCCTTACCATTCACCTCCACCATAACTACAACCCCATCCACATCCATCTCAAATATACACTCCCACTCAACTACTTGTACCACCATTTCTAAACCCAAACATTAAAGTAGCTCAAACCACTTACAATGTTGAGATACAACACTTCCAAACATCTCCTCTTGAGATCAATGATATTCACCATAGCTCAAGAAGAGTATTGCAAAAAAGAGATTCTCCTAATATCATTAACATACATAAGAATAAGATTCAAAAGAGAAGATCAAAGAACCATGGGCTGCATTTGATGAAGAGCAGACATCAAAATCAGAAATTGAGAAATCTCCCTCATGGTTACCATCAAATCCTCCATATGTTCATGAGAACACTCAATAAAAACAGGAAGATTTGAAGGTCATGAAAGAAGAAGACATCCAAGATGATCCAAATCAGCAATCGGACTAGGGATATCACAACTACATTGAAATATGGTTCCAGCCAATCACTAAGTTGCAACATCACTCTCTTCCACAATATGCTTGATCCTTTCAAAGTCAAATCATTTGGTATCTAAAAACCAGGTGCATGTCAAAACATACGTTTCAAGGCTCCACATCATCTTGTTTGTCATCTTGATGTGTACCTGGCTCCATTGGAAGTATTCTTATACTTGAAAGTCATTTTGTTGTTTATGTAAGGTAGGGTAGAAAAAATAAGAAGATCCCTGGGTGAAAACCTTCCTTGAGATGCCTAGGGAAAATATCTAGGGTGAAAACCTCTCTGAGGCAGCCTAGGTTTTTAATAATAATAATAAAAAAAAAAACGACATAATTGTTATTTGCAGGTGGGTAAGAAAGACAATCAAGGAGCAAAGAGAAGATTCAAAGGGAACCCTGCCTCACATATATTCATCTCCTCCACTCCTCACCTTGCATGCCTCCATCAATTCCATTGTTTTTCACTTCATTACTTCAATTCAGGTGAAGATTGTGTTTTCTAAAAGAATCACCTCAACCATTACCATCATCCTTGCATCCACATACACTCCTACTCCCTCTGTCCATTCATTACAGCATCCTCACAACACCATCCAGCAACATGATCAAGAAAATCTAAGGGAGACACCAAGCATTGCCAATTGGTAATCCAGGAGCTCCACAACAACAATAACATCAAATCCAAGAGCTCCATAGCAGCAACAACATCAAATCCAGGAGCTCCACAACAGCAACAACATCAGATCCAAGAGCTCCATAGCTGCAGCAACAACATCAGATCTTCAGTCACAGACAACTGCAAAAGCTAATAAGCAATCAACAGACAATAGAGAAGGAAGAAGAATGACCATCAGCAACACCTCTGATCTTTGACAACTGCAGCATGGCTTCAAGACCATAGGTAAGTATCCCACTCACTCACTCATATGCATCATTTGATCAAAAGTTGTAAAGGTTAAGAGGTAGTTGGTTTATAAGTGAAAGGGTGGCAAAAAGGAAATTCTTTAATAAGTCAAAAGAGAATGCAAGAGTCCATGGATACAGTGTTGTTATGGCAACCATTTGAGAATGCTTGAAGAATTAATATTTGGGGTAGAAACGCTAGTTCACCAAAGACTCAGCATACCCTATGTCTTGATGCAATCACTCATAGACTCCATCAGCAAAGTAAAGGAAGGAAATTCCCAACAGTTAGTTCACCATGGGTTGATTAGAATTCTCATTAAGGATGCCCTCCAAAACCTCATGATCCCTATAAAGTGGTTAGTCTTCAGAGACATACCAGCAGAGGATGACATCAAAACCCTCACCTATGATGTTAGTCCTTCTGTCAGTGAGGAGGAGGCAAAGCAAGAAGAAACTTATACAAAGGAACATGATGAAACAGAACACAAGGAGGACGATGCTAAAACAAAGGAAGAAACTGATGGAGATGAGAAAGAAAAAAAAAAGGAAAAAGATTAGAAAAACAGAGAGGACAACTGCAGGAAAAGGAAAGCCAACTAGCATGTATGGCCAGCCTCTCCTTGGAGGCCATCCAGTGTAGGGTGCTAGCTAAATCCTATGCTTTTACCTCAGAGAACAATGGCTGCAATTTCAGATTAAAACACTAGCACAAAGTAGCACCAGGCCATTTCAGGACTGCAAACAGTTTATTGATCTTTGTGATCAAAGTGCACTAGAAGATAGGGCCAAAATGGTTGAATTTTAATTGCACAACATGGCCCCCACAAACATGAATATTTTGCATCATTGATGAATGATGAGGAGTGAAGGGTTGCAAAGTTGAAAAGAATATTGGCCAGAGAGAAAAATGAACCTCTTTTCATCGAAGTCGAAGAATCAAATCCCATGGCCCTAATTAGCACCCATGATCTAATTACAAGTAATCCTCAACTAGCACATAGATAGCTTGCTGCCCAAGAGCAAGAAATTTCACATTTTGAGGATATGTTTAGGCTGCTAAGAGATGATAACATACATGCCTGCTAAAGGAGGTGAAACACTGCCACACAGCTTGAAGATCAGAGAATATCACTTTCCTCAAAGGTTCAGAGAGGCACTCAACAGGACACCTATTTATAAGTAATCAATGCAAAGGTTGAAGGTGAATTAGATAGGCCTAAAACTCAATCCACCACTACTCCTAGGGATGCTAGAAGGAAGAAAAGAAGAAGAGGAGCAGAGGCAGTGGGAAGAAGTAGAAAGGAAAGCAGGCTTCTATAAACAAGAAGAAGAGACCACAACAAAAGAATGGGACGTCAAAGAGGCTTTTGGAGCCATGAAGGAAATGGACATTGACTAATTTGCTCATAGGATGAGCAACGCTTTCAGTAAGGGGGGTGATGATGAGCCTCATTATTGAGTAATTATATGGGCCTTCATTGGCCTTAATTCACCTCCTAGCATATTAAAACCAACTATTCTCACAACTTATTACATACTTTTGATTATATTTTGTTTTTGAGATGAGTTAGAGTTGGATATTTGGCTTTGTGGTCTAGTGTGCATGTAATGCAGGAATAAAGGATGAATGCAAGGAACTATGGAAAAGACCTTGGGTAAAACTAGAATGAGACAAGGGAGAGTGACTATAGGAGGTAAATCCTCCTCATTTACTACCCTTCTATTCAGATATTTCACCATCAACTCAGAGTACACTTAGCCATCACTTTGAAGACCAGAAGATAGTTGAGCATGTGAAAAGGACATAAAACAATTTATATTAAGTTGGGAGTCAAGCCTCCCTAATGGGAAGGAAGTCGTTAGAGACTTCAGATGTATAAATAGAGAGGCTTAGGACCTCATTAGGATTCAAATTTCTATTGTAAAACTCTGTTTTATTTCTAAGCTTCAAAGACTTGTGACAGTTTGCTCTGTAATCCATGGTTTTTATAATAAGAATGAGTTATGTTTAATCCAGCTCCGAGTTAACTTCGAGGGCTAAAGCTCTTGGGTAGATCAATATAGCGTAGATCATGCATGGTTTTCCTGTTTATCTTCTTCAGTAGCTACATTTATTGTAGTTTACTTCCATTTATGCCTTCTTTCAGTTCACAGGCAAGTTAGAGGAAAAAGATCACTATCAGGTTGTGCACAGGTGTCTTGGTCTCATCTCCTCCCTTTGGGACCATGACTTGAGGAAGAGACCCTTCAGGGGCCCCAAAAACATAGGTTTCTGGTTCTCGCATGAGCTATGGAGTTCGTTATTTGATGCAGTTATTTGTTCACCCGCATTGGTTTTCTCTGTCATTTTCATTTAAAAATCGCCTTCAACATGTTCTTCATGCATCGCTCCCTCGCCATCTGATCCACAACAACCCTTCACAATCATTGCCTGTTTCACTATTTTCTCCAATGTTGCCTCGCGTGGAATCTTCCACTTGCTTTATGAGCTTTAATGTCCACCGTCAATTTGCCTCTTGATCCCACCACTATCGCGTCACCTGATCACTTTATGCGCTTTTAGCCCTCACCGTCGATCTCCCTTGCCTGATCCGACGGTTGTTGCTTCACTCGATTGCCAACTAGCTTGGCCAATCTCCATCATTGATCAGCCACGCCTGATCCAACGGTTATCGCGCAATATCACGCGAATTCTTGCATGACCGTTATACACCCGAGAGCACCCGAAAAAGTGTTTTTCCTGTGCTATGTGTCACGCAGTAAGGCTAATTGCGTGAAACTTCAAAATACAACTTATGGTTTTGAGGGCACACAAAATACAGTTTATCGTCTTAGAAACTCGCTCCACCATTTTTGCACATTTCTTTTTCCCATGATCTAATCACCATCATCCATCTTCCGATTAGCCTCGTCCGTCCATCTCTTGACTTCACCTGCGCAATAAGATCTCAAACATTCATCTCCTGTTAACCTTGTTCAAACATCTCTTGAATTCACCCGCATGATTAGATCTCAACTGTTCATCGCTCCTATTAAACTCGTCTATCCATCTCCTGACTTCATCCCTATGATTAGATCTCGGTCATTCATCTCCTTTGTTACCTTGATTCATCCATCCATTCACTCAATTCTTCGCGGTATGATCTCCATTGTCCATCTTCTGTTCGTTGATCGATCCAACAGTCCTTATGCACTACTGCATCCTTATGTCTGCTTTCCATTGATTTCCACACCCACCTGTTTTTTCCACTTGAAACCCGATTTAGCCTAAGTTTCTTTGTTAAACATTAGTCTAGTTTTGATGCTCTTTGCTTAAAATAGTTGTTTAATTGGTTAGTTAAGTTATGGTGTAAGTTTAACATTTCATGTTGTTTTCTTCATTACTGTAGTAGAGTAGCTTTCTCTTAGAATAGGTTTACTCTCCTTCCATCAAAGAATTAAGTTTCTTCTGACCCTATAAAAGTTTGGCTTGGAACCCCTAGGGTCTCTTGCTAGACAAACGGTGACAACATGCAGGACCTTCACTTCTACTTGTGCATATAGCACTGCACCTCCAAGTTTGTACGAACCCCAGGTTGATAAGTAAAGATGGTAGCCCTGGGAGTTGCAGCATTATTGTTGCAATACCTAGGCTCATCACTTTTTGGCGTTGTTGTCGGGAAGGTGTCAAAGTAGAATGTGATTACTACTTTCTTCTATTTCTAGTCTCTAACTTTCTTTTCTTCTACTTCAAGTCCTCAATTTTCTTCCATTAGTTTATTTCTGCAAAAGTAATCTAGTTTCTTCCTTTCTTTCATTTGTCATTATCTGCTTTCCTTTCAATTCAGCAAGTAACTTTTCTTTCTGTCAATAGTTTTCATTCAATCAACAATTCCATTATGCAAAAAAAAAAAAAAAAAAACAAATATATATATATATATATATATATAATATATATATGCAATTAGACATATTTAATTTCAAAAGTAGAAAAAATTGCATTGCATTATTGTTTTCCATTCAATCATAAAAACAAAAACAAAAAATTCTACAACACCAACCCAACCCCCCCATTTGATCATGTGGTGCAATAAGAACCACATCACGATTCACTCTTGTAGGTAGAAGAAGATGACAAAGAATGAAGAAGAAATGGATGGAGATGATGACAATGAGGAAGATCCTCTTGGATTTCCCATTCAAGATACTAATGGTAGTGTGCACATGAAGAACATCCCTCCTTCTTTTCTTCCAAAATTTCATGGTCTAAGGTCAGGGGATCCGAAAACCTTTCTCTTTGAATTTGAGATTGTTTGTAGATCTTATGGTTACTTATCAAAAACTCAAAAACTTGTTTCCAACAACTTTAAAAGATAGAGCTCTTAGATGGTTCATGAGTTTAGGGACTAATTCAATAAGATCATGGAAGGATATGCATAATATATTTCTAGACAAATATAAAGATCATGATCTTAAAGAAGAAATCCTTAGAATGAATCAAAGAGAAGATGAGAGTTTAGAGGATCTAATAGAGAGGCTCATGTACAATGTTAAAAGGCCAAAACTACATCATTTAGGATCTAACAGACTAAAAACCCTCTTACTTAGAACAATTAGGGATGAATGTATTGATCTCCTTAAAATCATGAGTGAAGGTGATGTATACCGATTATCATTTGAGGAAATTTGTGAAACATGCAAACACATATCAAGAGGAAAAGCAAGAGTAGGTAAATCAACATCAAGATCAGTAAGTCAAGCTAAAGTTGTAAATTTGTTTAATGATTTTAAAGCAGAAATTCTTAGCAATCTAACAAAACAAGTAGAAATGTTAAGAATGCAAGATGAAGGAAAAGGAAATGTTGATATTTGTGTTGCAGGATCACAAGATGTTAGACATTGTCCATCATTACCAAGGTTGAAGAAAGTTCACCATAAGGACAATGGACCAAGTCCATTACCAATGCAACAATGTTATGTAGCTCCAAAAAGACCATGGCAGCATATTTCAGCCTAATATGATGCAAGAGCCTAATTCAGAATTTCAAGCTTATGCACATCCACCTCCAAGTAATTGGAACACACCTTTTCCTTGGCAACATTGACCATCACAAACCCAAAACCAATCTTGGCAACAAGGTTGTCAAGGAACTTATGGGAGCCATCCATAATATCCTCAATATCCTCAGTGTTTTGGTCAATATCCTCCATACCAAACTCCATGTTATCCTTACCATTCACCTCCACCACAACCATAACCCCATCCACATCCATCTCAAATATACACTCCCACTCAACTACATGTACCACCATTTCCAAACCCACACATTGAAGTAGTTCAACCCACTTACAATGCTAAGATACAACACTTCCAAACATATTCTCTTGAGATCAATGGTATTCACCATAGCTCAGGAAGAGTATTGCAAAAAGGAGATTCTCCTAATATCATTGAAGGACAACATATAGAAGAAGAAGATTCAAAAGAGAAGATCAAATAACCATGGGTTGCATTTGGTGAAGAGCAAACAACAAAATCATAAATTGAGAAAACTCCCTCATGGTTACCATCAAATCCTGCATATGTTCAAGAGAACACTCAACAAAAAGAGGAAGATTTGAAGGTCATGAAAGAAGAAGACATCCAAGATGATCCAAATCAGCAAGCAGACCAGGGATATTACAACTACATTGAAATATGGTTCTAGACAGTCACTAAGTTGCAGCATCACTCTCTTCCTCAAATATGCTTGATCCTTTCAAAGTCAAATCATTTGGTCTCTCAAATCCAGGTGCATGTCAAAGCATACATTTCAAGGCTCCACATCATCTTGTATGTCATCTTGATGTGTACCTAGCTCCATTGTAAGTATTCTTAAACTTGAAAGTGATTTTGTTGTTCAGGTAGGGTAGGGTAGAAAAAATAAGAAGATCCCTAGGTGAAAACCTTCCTTGAGGCACCCAGGGCAAATATCTAGGGTGAAAACCTCTCTGAGGTAGCTTAGGTGTTTAACAAAAATAATAATAATAATAACAATAATAATAATAAAAGAAAAATAAAAGAAAAGAAAAAAGACATAATTGTTATTTGCAGGTGGGTAAGAAAGACAATCAAGGAGCAAAGAGAAGATTCAAAGGGAACCCTGCCTCACATATATTCATCTCCTCCACTCCTTACCATGCATCCCTCCATCAATTCCATTGTTTTTCACTTCATTGCTTCAATTCAAGTGAAGATTCTATTTTCTAATAGAATCACCTCAACCATTACCATCATCCATGCATCCACATACACTCCTACTCCCTCTGTCCATTCATTACAACATCCTCACAGCACCATCCAACAACATGTTCAAGAAATTCTAAGGGAGACACCAAACATTGCCAAGTGGTAATCTAGGAGCTCCACAGCAGCAACAACATCAAATCAAGGAGCTCCATAGCAGCAACAACATCAAATCCAGGAGCTCCACAACAACAACAACATCAAATCCAAGAGCTCCACAGCTATAGCAACAACATTAGATCTTCTTTCATAGACACCTGTAAAAGCTAAAAAACCATTAGCAGACAACAAAGGAGGAAGAAGAATGACCATCAACAACACCTCTAATCTTTGACAACTGCAGCATGGCATCAAGACCACAGGTAAGTATCCCACTCACTCACTCATATGCATCATTTTATCAAAAGTTGTAAATGTTAAGACGTATTTGGTTTATAAGTGAAAGGGTGGCAAAAAGGAAATTCTTTAATAAGTCAAAAGAGAATGCAAGAGTCCATAGATATAGTGTTGTTATGGCGACCATTTGAGAATGCTTGAAGAATTAAGATTTGGGGTAGAAACGCCAGTTCACCAAAGACTCAGCATACCCTATTTCTTGATGCAATCACTCATAGACTCTAGCATCAAAGTAAAGGAAGGAAATTACCAACAGTTAGTTCACCATGGGTTGATCAAAATCCTCATTAAGGATGCCCTCCAAAACCTCAGGATCCCTATAAAGTGGTTAGCCTTTAGATACTTGCCAACAAAAGATGACACCAAAACCCTCACCTATGATGTTAGTGCTTCTGTCAGTGAGGAGGAGGCAAAGCAAGAAGAAACTAATACAGAGGAACATGATGAAACATAACACAAGGAGGATGATGCTAAAATAGAGGAAGAAACTGATGGAGATGAGAAAGAACAATAGAAGGAAGAAGATAAGCAAAATAGAGAGGACAACTGTGGGAAAGGAAATCCAACTAGCATGTATGACCAGCCTCTCCTTGGAGGCCATCCAGTGTAGGATGCCAGCTAAATCCTATGTTTTTACCTCAAAGAACAATGGTTGCAATTTCAGATTAAAACACTAACACAAAGGAGCACCGTGCCATTTTAGGACTGCAGACAGTTTATTGATCTTTGTGATCAAAGTGCACTGGAAGATAGGGCCAAAATGGCTGAGTTTTACTTGCACAACATGGCCCTCACAGACATGAATATTTGGGACCCTAATGCAGAGCTAGGAGATCTACAATTAATGGCTTTGGCATCATTGATGAACCATGAGGAGTCAACGACTGCAGAGATGAAAAGAATATTGGCCAAAGAGAAAAATGAACGTCTTTTCATCAAAGCTGAACAGTGAAATCCCATGGCCCTAATAAGCACCCATAATCTAATTGCAAATAATCCTCAGCTAGCACATAGATAGCTTGCTGCCCAAGAGCAATCAATTTCACATTTTGAGGATATGTTTAGGTTGCTAAGAGATGATAACATACATGCCTGCTAAAGGAGATGAAACAATGCCACACAACTTGAAGATCAGAGAATATCACTTCCCTCAAAGGTTGAGATAGGCACTCAACATGACACCTATGTATAAGCAATCAATGCAAAGGTTGAAGGTCAATTGGATAAGCCTAAAACTCAATCCACCACTACTCCTAGGGATGCTAGAAGCAAGAAAAGAAGAAGAGGAACAGAGGCAATGGGAAGCAGTAGAAAGGAAGGCAGGCTTCTATAAACAAGAAGAAGAGACCATAGTAGAAGAATGGGATGTGAGAGAGGCTACCAGAGCCATGAAGGACATGGACATTGACTAAGTTGCTCAGAGGATGAGCAACACTTTCAGTAGGGGGGTCATGATGAGCCTCATTATTGAGTAATTATATGGGCCTTAATTGGCCTCAATTCACCTCCTAGCTTAGTGAAACCAACTATTCTCACAACTTATTGTATGCTTTTGATTATATTTTGTTTATGAGATGAGTTAGAGTTGCATATTTGGCTTTGTGGTCTAATGTGCATGTAATGCAGGAATAAAGGATGAATGCAAGGAACGATGGCAAAGATAAAGGATAAAAGGATAAATGCAAGGAACTATGGCAAAGCACTTAGGTAAAACTAGAATGGGATAAGGGAGAGTAACTATAGGAGGTAAATCCTCCTCATTTACTACCCCTCCATTTAGATATTCCACCATCAACTCGAAGTGCACACAACCATCACTTTGAAGACTAGAAGACAACTGAGCATGTGAAAAGGACAGAAAACAATTTATCTTAAGTTGGGAGCTAAGCCTCCCTAATGGGAAGGAAGTCATTAGAGACTTCATATGTATAAATAGAGAGGCTTAGGACCTCATTAGGATTCAGACTTCTATTGTAAAACTCTGTTTTATTTATGAGCTTCAAAGACTTGTGACAATTTGCTTTGTAATCCATGGTTTTTATAATAATAATGAGTTCTGTTTAAGCTAGCTCTAAGTTAACTCCGAGGGCTGAAGCTCTTAGGTTAGGGCCTGACCCAAGCAGCCACAACTCCTCTTTAATGTACATGTATGCTAGCATAGAGTTCTGTTCTTTTTATTTGCTTAAGTAGTTTCATGGTTTTCTGTTCATTTGCTTAAGTAGCCTTATGGTTTTCACTGTTTATTTGCTTAAGTAGTTGCACTTTCATTACAACAATATAGCGTAGATCATGCATGGTTTTCCTATTCATCTGCTTCAGTAGCTATATTTGTTGTAGTTTACTTCCATTTATGCCTTTTTCAGCTCACAAGTTAGTTAGAGGAAAAATATCACTATCAGGTTGTGCGCAGGTGTCTCAGCCTCATCTCCTCCCTTTGAGACCATGACTAGAGGAAGAGACCCTTCAGCAACCCCAAAAACATAGGTTTCTGGTTCTTGCATGAGCTATGGAGTTTGCTATTTGATGCAGTTATTTGTTCACCGGCACTGGTTTTCTCTATCGTTTTCATTTAAAAACTGCCTTTAGCACGTTCTTCATGCATCGCTTCGTTGCTGTTTGATCCACAACAACCCTTCACAATCATCGTCCGATTCACTATTTTCTCCAACTGCTACCTCGCTTGGAGTCTTCCACTTGCTTTATGAGCTTTAATCTCCACCGTCAATCTGTCTCTTGATCCGACGGCTATCGCATCACCCGATCACTTTATGTGCTTTAAACCCCCACCATCGATCTGCCTTGCCTTATCCGATGACTGTCGCTTCACCCGATCGCCAACTAGCTTGGCCGATCTCCACCATTGTTCAGCGCCACCTGATCCAACTGTTATCACGCAATATCGTGCGGATTCTTGCATGACCGTTATTCGCCCGAGAGCACGCGAAAAAAGTGGTTTTCATATGCTAGGTGTCGAGCAGTAAGGCTAATTGCGTGAAATTTCAAAATACAGCTTATGGTTTTGAGGGCACGGGAAATACAGCTTATCGCCTTCGAAACTCGCTCCACCATTTATGCGCATTTCTTTTGCCTGCGATCTAATCTCCGCCATGCATCTGTTGATTAGTCTCGTTCGTCCATCTCTTGAATTCACTTATGCGATAAGATCTCAACCATTCATCTCCTGTTAACCTCGTCTGACCATCTCTTGACTTCACCCGCGCGATCATATCTCAGTTGTTAATCGCTCCTGTTAACCTCGTCCGTCCATCTCTTGACTTCATCCTCGTGATTAGATCTCATCCATTCATCTCCTTTGTTACTTGATTCGACCATCCATTCACTTAATTCTTCGCGATACGATCTCCATCGTCCATCTTCTGTTCGTTGATCGATCCAACGGTCCTTATGCGCTACTGCGTCCTTACGTCTGCTTTCCATTGATTTCAACCTCCGATTGCTTTTTCTACTTGAAACCCAATTTAGCCTAAGTTTCTTTGTTAGACCTTAGTCTAGTTTTGATGCTCTTTATTTCTGCAACTTAGATAATTAGCATTAGAATAGTGTTAATTTAGCAATTCTGCTTAGCATAGTTGTTTAATTGGTTAGTTAGGTTATGGTGTAAGTTTAACATTTCATGTTGTTTTCTTCATTACTGTAGTAGAGTAGCTCTCTCTTAGAATGGGTTTGCTCTCCTTCCATCAAAGAATTAAGCTTCTTCTAGCCCTATAAAATTTTGGCTTCGAACCCCTAGGGTCCCTTGCTAGACAAACAGTGACAACAGGCAGGACCTTCATTCTACTTGTGCATATAGCACTGTCACCTCCAAGTTTGTACGAACCCCAGGTTGATAATTAAAGTTGGTAGTCCTGGGAGTTACAACATTATTGTTGCAATACCTAGGCTCATCACCAAGGTGTCTTTCTCAGAGCCTTGGATTTTTCCTAACAGAGCCCCTACTCCCCCAATCTCAACTCCTTTCCCTCAACGTGCTACGTATGACATGGGCGATGGAATAACACTGGCTTATGTGCTTAAGCATGTAGGGGGTGCCAACACCACCCCCATCATTTATTACCAACCTTCCCATGGGGTGGTAGGCATAGTTTCCAACTCTCCCATTGACCTCGAATAACGCCCCCATAAGGGAATCAATGTCAATAGATTTAATACTTTCAATGTTTTATTTTAAGTTTAGTTTTTTTTTTTTTTTTTTTTTTCCAAAGAAAAAATCATATAGAACATAATACACACATTTTACATGTGCATTAATCACTCAAAATAAGTCTATCATTTATTAAAATTAGAGGATTGACTTCACATCATCAAATAAAAGCAACATAGCTTGAAGGCTGAAGTTCTACTTATATATAATGGTAAAAAGAAATCAACAAAAAACCAAAGAAACACTCTTCTCCACCAAGAATCATTAACTCAAATAAAAAGTATATTAGTAAACAGTAAAGGACTAATCTACACTAAGATTGAAACACCTCATTAGTTCATGTGTTCTTTCTAACGAAAGTAATAACATTTTTCCATTCTTCTTTAACATAGGGACATGTTACGAGTAAGTGATATTAGTTTCCTCACTCTTACTTACACAAAAAACATATTAGGACCTTCTTGTGCTCTCCTTTTCAGTGCATCTAAAGTTGGAATTATGTGTGCTAACGCTAACCTAATAGCCATATGATTTTTTTTGTTTTCATTTGACCTTTTACCTTTCATATCATCTTCCACCACCGTTCTTTTTCTTTTTAATTGTTTCGATTAAATTTCACTTTTCCCCTGACTTGGGTGAATATTGCCCATAAATCATATATTTTGATGAAACTAGCCAATCCCCCTCATCACAATTCTATTTGCACTCTGATTCAACCTTTTAACTATAGCTTCCCATGCAATGTCATCCCACCATTCAAATCCAATACCCCAACATTCTTCCAACATTATTGCCACAAAGAAGTATCTTGAGGATTCACTAAATCTACTATGTGAAAAATACCTTGTACATATAGAGATGTTATTCGTTGTTGTGACAATTATAAGTTTCTAGTTCTAACAACCCACAAATCTATCCCTATCCTTACAATTTCCCTGACGTCAATCCTCCATGCCAATCAATTCCCTAATAAGAGAACTGATAATAATAATGCTTTCTAGATAATTGAAAAAGTGTTAATGTAATTGATGGGCCTATGAATCCATTTTTCCATCAACAGGGGGCTAGATATTTTTGGATATCACCTTTTGCCAGTGATTATTGAATTGAGTAAACTCCACAAACTTTCTTTTGCTAAAGATTTACCATACCGATGAATTTTCTAGAGGCCCCATCCCTTTTGTTCTTTTGGCTTAGATATACTTCATCATCTAATCAATGTAAACTACACCAAATCTTTTTCCCTTGACCATAAGAACTTAAAACATATTTCCTTGCCTTTTCCAATACTTAGACAAGGATAAACAATGCAATTTTTTGATCTTTTCCATGATGAATAAAAGGTGCATGATGTGATGCTCAACCAAAGGTGCAAGGTTTCCATACAAATGAATAGAACTATCCTTTATCTTGAACTCTAGCAAACTATCATCAATCAAACCAATAATTGGTGCAAATTATGGTCTCTACAACTAGTATAATGGCCTTGAAAAAGAAAAAGAAAAGTAATGGATAAAAATAACTTTCCTACAAATCAAGGATATAATGACCTCTCTATGGCAATGGAGTCCCATCATATCCAAGTCCTAGCCGAATTAGTCTCGTTCTAGGCTCAATTGGAACAATAATACCCCATATAGTCTTCCCAAGTCTGTCACTTTCATAACCCATTTGGCACAACAACCATGACTCAATACCTCTAGTATGTTTCTCAAATTTAGGAGAAACAAATTTATTGATAGCAAAAAGAAATGAGAGCAATTGTCCTTCTTATCCATTGAAGGATTTTTACTACTAGAAAAATTATCATATGCATCATTAGAAATATATTTAAAAGAATTATATTATTAACAGGATGTCAAGGAAAACATTTAATGTACTCTTTTAAAGCATCAAGTAGCTCTTGCTTATCAATTTTTATTTTATTTTATTTATGAGGCCTTTCAAATATCTTTATTATCATTTAATGTATTCTTCTAAAGCATCAAGTAGCTCTTGTTTATCAATTTTTATTTATTTATGAGGCCTTTCAAATATCTTTATTTTCTTTTGTAGCTCATCCATCTATATGGGATGTCAAGTTATAAAATTCAATTCGTTGTTAAATTTAAAATCCTTAAGTCACAATTTTTTTTAACCTTCAGCTTAGATCCATCTTAACTTTGGATCTACCAAGGGTCAAGGGATCAAATCTCCTGAGATGCAAACATCTTTTAGAGTGAAAATCTTGAGATGCAAACATTTTTTATAGGGAAAAGAGATTTGATCCCTTTAGGCCTTGGTAAATCCCAAGTTAAGAGGGATATGGACTGGTATAATATACATGCAGTTGACATTGAAATATTTGATTTATAATTCATATTTTTCACATTAAATTGTTAAAATATGCCTCCTCATAAATTATCCCTATATGTATACATTATATTATTTTTATTATTAATATTTTGTAAAATATTACATATCAAATCCATATTAAACATTGAAAAATTTACAAATATCCCTCATACATTGAATTAGAAAGCAACTATTAATGGACTAAGAATTTTCTCAGTTTTCTCACTAAAGTGAAAATAAAGAAAATTTTCAATTTAAATTACTTTACTTTTCTCTCTATAAAATATCTATAAAATTATATTATTTAATATGGACATTGAAATATTTTACTTATGGTTGTGAGTAAAATATTTTTTGTTATAAATATATTATTGTTCGAAATATCACATGGAATAATTACACATAATGTAATATCATTAATATTATTTATTGTCATGTGAAAAAATTACATTTCTTACTTATAATAAAAGTTTTTTGTGTTTGTTTTTGTGTACTTGGGTTATTTTATATCTCTATATAAAGTTATATAACATTAAGGTGTAAATTGAAGTATTGTAACTATGTCTACATTTTTTGTTGTGACTACTATTTTTAATTTGTTAATTTAAATTATTATTTTACTGCGCTGTAGAATGTCAACTACATAGATATTATACCAAGCTAGCTCTAGCTTAACTCTAGATTTTTTCACTGTAAAAGATGTTTTCATCTCAAGAAATTTGATCTCTTTTGACCCATGAACTTGGTAGATGAGAGTTAAGACGGATATAGGCTTGTTTAATTATAATTATAAATATAATTATTAGTTTTATGTTTTATTTTTATTATTTTACCAAGTCAAATGCTAAAGATTACAACATCTCTACCATACTGGGACGAAATGTTTACATAGGAGTTAGTTTACTTATGAACCTCCAAATATATAATAATATATAATAAAAAGTGAATTGGTTGAGGGGATACCTTGGATAAAATATAATAATACAATAGTTATTACCACCTCCACCCAATAAAAAGTAGTTAAGGGTGGTGAAATACTAATTAAAATGCAATATTAATTGCATTTTACCTAATACATTTTATTTATTACAAATTTTCTAATATTTTCCCAACCTCTAAACATATCCAAACAAATGGTGAACATATCAATAAAAATGTTTTAACTTTACAAGCTTCATCATTTTCTACAACTAATTATGTATCTAAATATAACATCAAACAAAGATGGATCTAGGCTAGTTTAATTTCCCCTTGAAATAATTTATATTCCACATGAATACCATGGGCCAATACCATGGATTCTTAAAACCATGGGTTAATACCATGGATATTTTTATTATTTAATTTTTATAGGATTATTTTTATTTGGAGTTGTCTTCAGTGACTTTTTGGACTTTCTGGTGAGGTGAAATATTGATTTGTGTTATTTAAATTGGTTTTTTGATTGTACATATGGATTCAACACTCTGAAAAACATCTAGGGCACTTGGATTGTGTAGGTTATCCATCAAACTTGTGATTTCAATAAATTCCTCCAAGATTTAAGAGAAATTAGACTAGAAAAACCCATCGGAAAAGCTTCCAAAAAGTCGCACTAAAGACAACTAGTTTTTATTTTGTTATTTTTATTTTATGTTCATCGAGTTGAAATGTTTACATGTTACACATTTCTAGTATACTGTAAG
The DNA here is from genome assembly GCA_000404065.3 of Pinus taeda. Taxonomy (NCBI): domain Eukaryota; kingdom Viridiplantae; phylum Streptophyta; class Pinopsida; order Pinales; family Pinaceae; genus Pinus; species Pinus taeda. The sequence continues at coordinate 342,356 of APFE030137164.1, forward strand.
CATCATATCTTGGCTCCATGAAAGAATTACATACATCCCTCATACTTCGGTGCAACCAACCTAGATCCATCTTAACTCCCAATCTTCCAAGGGTTAAGAGAGATCAAATATCTTGATATACAAACCTCTTTTAGAATGAATATATATTTAATCTCTTTAAGCATTTAATAAATCCAAAATTAAAATAGATCTAGACTAATAGTAAAAGTCATATTCATCTTTAATTTATTGGAATTGTAAAATACATAGTTTTTAAATAGGTAAGACAAAATGTTTAGGTAAAAGAAACTGTGCAAGCTTTTCTCAAATTTTTGTTAAAAACGGAGTTGTATTGAGTGGGACTTTTTGGACTTTTGGTGTCTGAATCATAGATAAAAAATTTGAGGTGAAATCTTGATTTATGTTACTTAAACTAGTTTTTTAACTGTATATATATATTCAGCAGCTGAAAAACCCTTTTGTACAAAAACTAGCCATCAAACTTGTGATTTCAATAAATCTTGTCAAATTATAAAAAATTAAACTAAAAAATCTAAAAAAAAAAAAATTAACAAAAACAAAAACAAATCGTTAAAAAAATAACCTTATAGACTAACCCGACTAACCCAAGATTCTCAGTAAACAAAATCGCTCTCCTTTTTTTTTTTTTCTCTGAATCAGAGCTAAATCTATTAAAATAAAAGTGAAAAATATTTACAGTGAGGGCAGCGCCTCAGAGGGCCAGTTTCCTGGCCCTTAGCAGAGAAACAAGAGAGCAGAAGAAGAGCACTGTGCCTGTGGAAGAAGAGGAGAGACCAGGCAACAGGGGTTTGAAAGACATTACAAAAGAGCTTCGTGCTTGCAGGGGTGCCAAGCAGAGGAAGCGAACCACCAGAATTTTCCAAACATACATGAGAGCGTGTAAATCAGAAGAAGGAAAACGGGCTTTGAGGTCGGCCTCAGCCCTACATTATGAGCGACCAGGTGCATATGAAAAGCTTGCCGAAGAGGGGGTAAACCGAAACCTGCGCAAAAAGACATAACCATGCTGACCAAAACACTTACTTGCCCGAACTTTGCGGGTCTGGGCGTCGGGCGGTTGCGTTTGCTGGAGCAGCTGGCTGAGAAGCTTCCTCGTCTTCACGAACTCCTTGCATGATTTCGAAATTACGCTGAACAGGACCGCAGGCAATGATTTCCGTTTTTTCGACAATTGGCGTGCCTGAAACCTCAACATTCCTCGGGGAATCCTCTTGCATGTGCATGGCAGAGGGGTGAGGATTAATTTCGGCTTCCTGCAAGAGACTTCCTTCAGGGGAAGGGGTGGACGAGCTAATGGGGTCAACAGGTTCCTCGGCTTCCTCTGAGACCATGATAGTCGTGGTGAAAGTGATTATGGGCTGGTTGAGGCGACTTCGGAAGGTAAACCGTGAATTCTGGAAGGAAGAGTTGGGGGCGGGCATGGTAGGGGTGGGCGGAGGAGATGAAGGGGAGGCTGAGGAGATGGGGATGACCAGAGGCGATGGAGAAGGGCGAGCGCGACCCCTGGAGGCCGACGAACTGCCTCTGCGAGGCACACCACGACTTCGCGTCATGGCTTCCGCGGAAGTCTGGCTGCGCAAACTCGACAAGGAGCCAAGGAACGACTGAGAGAAAACGAGAGCTGAAGGGTCGGCCACGAGCTGAGCAGAGGGAGGAACAGACTGGCGGAGAGAATTTCGCAGAGAATCTCTGCAACTGGACTCTGCGAGGTCCATTTTATCGGTGATGGGCGCCAAGGTCGAGCCTGGAGGCAGCATTAAGGCATCTGCAGGGGAATGAATGGCGATTAACTGTGAATTATCCTGCGCAAGGATCGAGGGTGATTCACAATGAATGCCATCCTCCGGGACCTGCAAGCAATTAAGGCAATCGCCCTCCGTCCAGCTGCCGTTCCAGCATCCAAACGCCGGGCACGTTGATGTCTGAGGTGGCGGCATATGGCGAGCACCCGGATCCGGGGCTCTCCTTTTTGAGTTTTAGTTTTAATAATCGACCATTAAAAAAAACCATTTTTAAATAGATACTAACCCTAATATTCGCCCTGCAAATTTCTTCAACCTGGCTGAGCAAAGCTCAGAACTTGCCATGATTGAGTTTTAATCCTCGATAAGTACATTTATAATCATATCTGATCATGATTTGGTTACATATAAGTTAATCATAATTAGAAGTTGTGCGGATAAAGTTGCCGAGATAAAGGACCAGATGAACATAAAGGAAATTCTGGAGCCACATTGATGGCTGAGTGCGGGAGAATCATGGCGCTGGGACTGGAATTTTATCAATCATCTTTCATCAACTGTAATACCCAATTTCCTCTTGCTATCTCGTGGAACAAGAGGCTAACGAGGCGACCTGCTGTGACGAGAGCATTGGCATCAATTGCTGTGGAAGAGAAAGAAGAGGCAGCAACAAAACCACCAACACCCAAATTGAAGGTCGAGTATTCTGAGAAGATTATTCCCATTCTGAAGGAGGAATTCAAGTACACCAATCTGTTGCAGGTATTTTTATCATGCATTCATTCATTTCCAGCCATCGATTGGATTACTATCAAATATGAAAATATAAACATTTGTTGAAATGGGTATCCACAGGTGCCCAAGGTGGAGAAGGTAGTGGTCAACTGTGGGATTGGGGAGGCAGCACAGAATGCCAAGTCGTTGGAAGGGGCAATAAAGGACTTGTCTCTGCTCACCGGTCAGAGGCCTGTGAAGACTCGTGCTAAGAAGGCCATTGCGGGCTTCAAACTCCGAGAGGGTGTGCCTGTAGGTCTCGCGGTCACCTTGCGGGGAAATGTACGTATTTCTTTCCTAAGTCATTCATTGCTTTTTTGGCCCAGGGTTAGCTCAACGTTGTTGTCGTCAAGGCTGTTGACGTTAACGTTGTTGGGCATTTCTCTAGTTCCGTCCGAGCAGGTGCCCTGTTCAAAATCCCCTGGATTAAGTGCACTTCTTTGGGCAAAAAAATTCCTTCATTACTTTCTTTCTGCTGCGTCTGAACTTACAAATAATATTGCCGTGAGTTCACTCTCCAGCTCCCATATTCATAACCATTCTAGCTATATTTGTTTTATTTGTGGTTATTTCTGCTCATTCATTGAGCAACTTGGCCTTACCGAAATCTCCGAACCCATATACAGGTAGGGTGTTTTGAGAGTCTAGGGCAGCAGGGTTTCTTTATCTCTATTTAAAGATGGTTTAGTCTTATTGTTAAAATACTTTTCTTCATCGCATCGTGTTGTGGGGGCGGTGGCAAGTTCTAACGAGGCCACAATTTTGCCCGGGCAGCGAATTTCTTGCTGGAATCTGGTGATTTTTTTTCAAGAAATTAGACTGTGGCAGTGTTTAAATCATTTTCCTAAGGCAGAAATAGATTCAACAGCATCAAGGGGTTATCCCTCGGCGCCCAAAATACTGAAACTTGACAACCAAAACCCAGATTTTCAAAAATATCTGCCAAATTTTCTCAGAATCATGCCAGAATTTTTATAGTTTTCTAAGCAAAATTGTAGCCTGTTTAAACTAAGCAATGGTGATGACCCAGGTTCCAAGCCTGGTCGTGGTGTTCCCAACGTTATTGCGGGTTGACCAAGTCTTTCTGGCCTGCGAGGTCCTGTTAATGTGGCAAACACAGGTTCTGTGCTAACGCAGATGTGCTGTTAAAGGTGGTCCACATGTGAATGCACTATCTGTGGAGAAGGTGCAAGTCGTGGGTCACTTTCTAGCGGTTTTAAAGCTGATCTTGTAATAGGTTCTGCCCTCTCTAATCAACCTGAATAGAGTAATCTTCCGTTTTTTGAATGGTTTTGTTGAATCTTTCTTTGTTTCTTTGTTGGATCCTGTTGGGGAGGGTGATTTGGTGAGTATCCTAGGTAACTGGAATTGCTAAGCAAAATGGGAAGAGGATGGTAAGAGGTTGAACTGTATGGGGTCAGTGTAGACCTCCCAAACGCAGGCATATTTAATCTCGAGCTTTACCGTCTTTATATGTATTATGATATTTGCACAACAAATAATAAATTGAAAGGTTGCATGTAAATCTGTTGCGTCTTGTCATCAGCTCTTTCTCGGTGAAATCTGATAAATCAACAATATCAAACTCAAATCATTAAAAATGTTCCTGAAATTTGAAGCAGAAAGAAAGAAAATATAGTAATTTCCAACGAAACAATGAGGTCTGGAATTTCCTTCATGTTTTAGTAAGTCAAATAATGGCCGTTGATGTTTGTAAGTTTATTGGTATGTGATTAACATTGGTTTGGTGCTGATGTAGAGGTGTTGTTAACGGTGTTTCTGTTAAAATTGGCAACTAGGGCCAAATTCCATGTGGGCTTCTTATTTATGGCAACTGCTATTTTTCTTGGATTCCTCTCATCGAGCGGTGTAGGATTGATCTAAAGATCATCCAATTCTGACACGTATTCATGGATATGAATTTATTTGTGTTACTTGACAATTTGTCAAGGTTGGCCAGCAACCAAATTACCCCCACTTTGTCCTCAACATTTTATTATAAATAGAAGAGGTCTTCAAGTCATTTTACACTCACTTCACTCATGATCTGTCTCCACTCGTTTTGGGTTTTGGTGGCAAGAGAGGTCAAGATGATAGCCCTAGATGCAGATCAAAGGAGGCCCTAATTCTCTATCCTAGAGGGAGACCTAGCTGCAGTAAACGAGGCATATACACAGCTGAAGGAAAAGCTCTGCTGCCCTAATGAAGATCAAGCTTCGGTCATGAAGGAGACTTATACGCTGTCCAAGTAAGGTCACCTAGTCGCAGTCCTTGGAGGAGACATCTAGACGCAGAGAAAGGAGTAATCTAGCCACAGAGAAAGGAGTAATCTAGCCGCAGAGAAAGGAGGGTCAAGACATGCCTTAATCTGCTGTCAAAGTAGGACTAATGCTGCCCTAGCCGCAGTCCTAAAGGAGGTGAAGGCCTAAAACCGCAGTTAAAGGAGCCCTTATCACAACATGAAAGGGACCCTTAGACGCAACGAGAAAAGTGAACCTGGCTGCAGCAAAAGTAGTTATATTACAGCATGGAGGATATGTGATAATGTCAACATTGTTGTAGATGACAACAAGGCTGTTTAGGCATGTTAGTGTTGTTCTTTAGCTCAATTTGAAGGGCAGAAGAATCCGCAATAAGGAGGAGCTAGAGGCTGCTGTGTAAGGGCTGTTTGGATCACTGTTTGAAGGGACCAAAGTTACAGTCAACTGCTGGGCTAGGCTGCAGGCCATAGCCAGCAGTTGGAGGCCTTTTAGGAGTTGCATTCTGAAGGTTAGCAACACTATAAGGCAGTGTATGGTTGGATGGATTTTATGAAGGTTAGGGGCTGTATATAGGTGGACTGTGGGGTGTGTTTAGGGTGCTGTAGCACCAGTCCTTACAGCATATATGAGATGCCAGATGTGCAGCCTTGTCATGATCAGTGAAGCAGCAAAGGAAGGAGAGTCTTATTGAAAGAAAGCCTCTGAATTCTGGGTAATTGGTTGAGCTGTTCTATGCCTATCATCTGCTTCATATCTTCAGTCCTTGGTACCAAAATTCCATCCTCATTGTGTCATTTTCATGGTGAAGATCTCTGATTCTGATCTCCTATTTGGAAAGTCAAGTATTGACTTCAATCATTGTACTCTCTCTCTCTGTGCTGAACTATTGAAGAATATAAGAAAAATTGATCAAGGGTTTCTTTACATTGGGGTTTGTCCCTGGCTGGTGCCACATCTTGTGTCCTCTTGTCTTGGCTTGTCTTCTGCTGTTTATGTTTATGTTCTATCTGCACTTTACTATTATGCTGATGTGATTGCTAATTTGAATATTGTCATTGGGCTAATATGAAAAATTGAAGTAAATTGCTCTAAGCATAGAACATACCTAAAATTAACATGGTATCGAAGCTAAGGTGAAGACAAAGCCCAAGCAAGAGTGAAAGAGCAATCATCGAAGACATTTGGAAAGGACAAAAGGCTTAATGAGGAGTCCCGATTGAAGACAAACTCCGTGATAAGTCTAACTGTCATGGATGGAAGATGTCTGTGGATCTGACGTTGGGAGAGCAAGAAGTGTTGGATTATGTGAAGTGTAAAATCCCTGAGCCTCCATCAAATGCACTAGCTGCTACAAAGAACAAGTACACCAAGGGTGAAGTCAAAGCGAAGAAGATTATCAGAGATTCCATTGACAAGCGATTAGTGGCCTACATCTCTGATTTGAACACCTCTAAGGAGATTCACGACAGATTGGTAAGCATGTTCAAGGTTAGTGATGCAAATCAAATTTTGTTCCTCAAAAATAAATTGAAGGATATTAAGAAGGGCAAAGATGAGGATATTCAATTCTACTTCTTAAGGATCACCGAGATCAAGAATGATCTTCTATTGATTGGAGAAATCATATCTGATAGAGAACTTACTATCACTACCCTTGGAGGACTCCCTCCTGAGTGGTATATATTTAGAACCACTATTCTCAATAATGATCGAATTCCGGGGTTTGAAGAATTGATGTCGAGATGCATTCAAGAAGAGACAAGAATGGTGGAGCAAGAAATGCCTTCAAATAGAAGTAACCCTATTGCTTGCTCCGCTCATGACAAAAGGAGAAACAATGCAGGGCCTAAAGACCCATTTCCATGGAAGGCCTGGATCTAAGGGAGGAAGGAAAGGCAGATGCTTTGCTTGCAATAAGTTTGGCCACCATGCAAGGGAATGTCCAAATAGTAGGGACACATCACATGATGATGATCACAATCATTACAGGGGTTACTTCAATGATTGAAGGAGTGGCAGGTTCAATGGCAAAGGAAAAAGTAATGTAGGACATCAAGAAAATGGTCGACCCTCCAAGAAAGCAAGGAACTCTAGGTATGAAGAACCAAATGTTGTTTCTGATAACCAAAAGGAGTATTATCTTATATCGGCCCTCTCCACTACCTCTCCTTCGGATACTTTGGGAAATTGGCTTATTGATAGTGGTGCTTTAAGGCATTTCACCTGATACAAGGAAGCTCTCTCTAATTTGATAAAGAAGGAGACAAACTTGGAGATTATTCTTGGAGACGATGCCACCTATCTTGTAAAGGGTGTAGGGAATGTTACCCTTCAATTGAATGAGGGTAACACGATTCATTTACAAGAAGTTCTTTATGTACCTGATTTCAAGAAGAATCTGGTATCCATTGTGGTAATGGAAGACAAAGGTTACAAGGTGGCATTCATCGATGGAAAGGTATGTGTTTGGAAAAGGAGTTTTAAAGATGCTTTTACTCTTGGGTTCAGGATTGACAATTTGTATCAAGTTGCGGGAAGTCCATTGGGGACCATGTCGTGTGATACATCTCTTCAATGGCACCAGAGGTCTGCCCATCTTCATGATAAGGCCCTATTTGATGTGAGACTGATAGATGGTGACAGGGATGCCTGAATTCAAAGAAGAGCGTGAAGGTACATGTCCAAGATGTACCGAAGGAAAACTTAAAAGGGGACCTTCCCCCCATGTAATAGCAAGATCACAGATGTGGAACAACCCGAGGGGTTTGAGATTCATGATCGGGAATCTCATGTATGCAGGTTGAAGAAAGCTCTCTATAGTTTGAAGCAAACACCCTAGGCTGGGTATGAGAGGATTGATAGCTATCTGATGAAGTTGAGATTCACTAGGAGTGAAGCCAATCCAACCCATTGCTTTAAGGTTGTGGATGATAGACCTCTCATTCTGGTACCTTATGAGGACGACCTCTTTCTGATAGGTACAAACCCTCTCATTTGCAAAAGTAAGAGGGAGTTGGATTTCGAGTTTGGAATGGTGGACTGCAAGCCTATGACTACCCTGATGGAGCCTAACTTTAAGAAGTTATGCGGTAGTGCTGTCGGACCTGATTTGGGAAATGCCACTGAGTTTCATCAACTCATAGTAGCATTGATGTTCTTGGTGAACTCTCGTGTGAATATATGTTTTGTAGTCAGCATGTTGAGCCCATATATGGTTGAGCCTCATCATTCACATTGGATTGGTGCCAAGAATCTTTTGAGATATCTTCGAGGCACAATCACTCATGGACTAAGAGACATTGCCGAAGATGTGAGGCTGCATGATTATTCTGACATTGATTGGGCAAGTAGTGTGGAGGATCGCAAGAGCACTTCTGGTTGTTGGTTCTCTTTGGGTTCTGCTTCGATATCTTAGATGAGCAGGAAGCAAAAGTCGGTTGCTTTGAGCACCGCTAAGGCCAAATACATAGTTGCGGGTATGGCCTCATGTGAAGCTATTTGGTTGAGGAAGCTCTTCAGTGAGTTGTTTGGACACGTGCTAGATACCACCGTGATCCTTTGTGATAACTAGAGTGGGATTCGATTATCAGAGAATCTCGTATTTCGTGATTGCTCCTAGCACACAGACATCATGTACCACTTTATTCGGGATATGGTATAGGGACGAGCAATAAGGCTCCATCACATTGGGACTGATGTGCAGGTCGCTGATATTTTGTCGAAGCCTTTGGGAAAGGTCAAATTCGTGACTTTCCAAGAACGACTAGGAGTCATGGAGAGACCCTCTCCTGAGGGTCTTGTATGATATGGATATTGAGCTCTAGGAGCTCTGAGGGGCATGAGGTACTTTTTCGAGCGATGAACAACCATAGGGTGAGTGGTTCAACCTTCCCCTAGTGGTTTGCTATATAGTTAAGATGAGTTGTTCATCCTTTTCCTATTGAGACACAATCATAGGCTGAGTGGTTTAGCGTTCCCTTCGTGATTTGTTTTGTACAGGGTGAGTGGTTCAACCTTCCCCTGGGATACCCCATGGCTACATGTAGGCAAGATGAGTGGTTCATCCTTCTCTTGCAGAGACATCCTACCCATGCAGTCTGGGACTCATGGGAAGTACCTCTCATCTAGCCAATGAGTAGGGAAATGAGGATAGGGACCATAGTACTACCAATGGATGCATCGTGTACTACCGTACTCCCTATGCTAGGATGATATTGAACTAGGATCAATTGGAACTGACTTTGGGTCAGTAAGAGTGGTATGAGACACTCTCTTTATTTGGCACTGATTTCGGATCAATAAGAGTGGTATAAGACACTCTTTATTTGGCACTGATTTCAGATTAGTAAGAGTGGTATGAGACACTCTTTATATGGGACTAGCTTCGGGTCAGTAGAGAATGGTATGATACATTCTCAATCTCTTCTTCTTCTTCATAGTTTAGCAGCGCAGAGCAGTGCAAGGCATTGCATTGATGGTAGAGAGTACAAATTGGCAGATGGATTAGCAGATGGAGTTTCCCTAGTTGAAAGGGAGCGTTAAAATTGGCAACTAGGGCCAAACTCAATGTGAGTCTTCTTATTTATGGCAGCTGATATTTTTCTTGGATTCCTCTCATTGAGAAGTGTAGGATTGATCTAAAGATCATCTGATTCCGACATGTATTCATGGAGATATAAATTTATTTGTGTTACTTGACAATTTGTCAAGGTCAGCGAGCGACCAAATTACCCCCACTTGTCCTCAATGCTTTATTATAAATAGAAGAGGTCTTCAAGTCATTTTACACTCACTTCACTCATGATCTGTCTACACTCGTTTTGGGTTTTGGTGGCAAGAGAGGTCAAGATGATGAAGCCCTAGACGCAGATCAAAGGAGGCCCTAATTCTCTATCCTAGAGGGAGACCTAGCCGCAGTAAAGGAGGCCTATACACAGCTGAAGGAAAAGCTCTTATTTGCTGCCCTATTGAAGATCAAGCTTCAGTCATGAAGGAGATTTATACACTGTCCAAGTAAGGTCACCTAGCCACAGTCCTAGGAGGAGACATCTAGACACAGAGAAAGGAGTAATCTAGCCATAGAGAAAGGAGGGTCAAGCCATGCCCTAATCCACTGTCAAAGTAGGACTAATGCTGTCCTAGCCGCAGTCCTAAAGGAGGTGATCTTAGCTGTAGTTGGAGAGGCCCTAATCAGCAGCAAATGAAGGCCTAAAGCCGCAGTTAAAGGAGCCCTTACCATAGCATGAAAGGGACCCTTAGACGCAGCAAGAAAGTGAACCTAGCTGCAGCAAAAGTAGTTATATTACAGCGTGGAGGATCTGTGATAATGTCACATCGCTGTAGATGACAGCGAGGCTGTTTGGGCATGTTAGTGTTGTTCTTGAGCTCAGTTTGAAGGGCAGAAGAATCTGCAATAAGGAGGAGCTAGAGACTGCTGTGTAAGGGCTGTTTGGATCACTGTTTGAAGGGACCAAAGTTACAGTCAACTGCTGGGCTAGGCCGCAGGCCATAACCAGCAGTTGGAGGCCTTTTAGGAGCTGTGTTCTGAAGGTTAGCAACCCAATAAGGCAGTGTATGGTTGGATGGACTGTATGAAGGTTAGGCGCTGTATATAGGTGGACTGTGGGGTGTGTTTAGGGTGCTGTAGCTCCAGTCCTTACAACATATATAAGATGCCAGATGAGTAGCCTTGTTATGATTAGTGAAGCAGCAAAGGAAGGATAGTCTTATTGAAGGAAAGCCTCTGAATTCTGGGTAATTGGTTGAGCTGTTCTATGCCTATCATCTGCATATCTTCAGTCCTCGATACCAGAATTCCATACTCATTGTGTCATCTTCATGGTGAAGATCTCTGATGTCTGATCTCCTATTTGGCAAGTCAGGTATTGACTTCAATCATTGTACTCTCTATCTCTCGCTGCTGAACTATTGAAGAATATAAGAAGAATTGATCAAGGGTTTCCCTACATTGGGGTTTGTCCTTGGCTGGTGCCATATCTTGTGTCCTCTTGTTTTGGCTTGTCTTCTGCTGTTTATGTTTATGTTCTATCTGCATTTTACTATCATGCTGATGTGATTGCTAATCTGAATATTGTCATTGGGCTAATATGAAAAATTGAAGTAAATTGCTCTAAGCATAGAACATACCTAAAATTGACAGTTTCCCATGCTAATACACTCTTTGCAAATGAGGCTAGGTGTAAGCCTTGGGTATCTATTTGTAGCAGCTTCATATTCAAAGGTCATCATGTTGTAAAGTTGATATTGTAAGGGGTAGTTTCTCTCTTGTCAAAACAAAACTGCTTGACAAACCCAAAAAGATCTACCATAAAAACACCATAAATTTTTATGAGATTGATAGGCAACTTGTCACAAATGTTGAGAATGGTGTCAGCCTCACTTCCGGCTATTGCTGAATCTATTGTAATCATCTTAGATTATATTTTTGGCTTTGGGTTAAAGATGTTCTAGTCATAGTGGGTCCAGAACTCCTTCAGGGGATGTCACCCTCCTTTTGAGTTGTGTATAAATAGTATACATAACTTTTTCAGGGATGTCACCCTCCTTTTGAGTTGTGTACAAATAGTATACGTAACTCCTTGAGGGAATGTCACCCTCTTTTCAGTTGTGTATAAATAGTATACATACACAACTCTCATTTGTAACGTTATCTTGTGGCTGTCTATCTTGATCATTCTTTATACAAGTGTTTTGGCCTACGAACACTGTTACTGTTTAGATCCACACCAAAATTGTCAAAATCCTAATTGAAAGGGCAAGGACCTGAAGGTAACTTGGAGGAGCCACCTATTCTCACTTCAATAACTTTCTCCCACACTTTAGGTTGGTCTAATTGCCAACAAAAGGGGTAATTTCTACACACAAAGTATTTGATGGATGAAGATAAACCAAATAGGGTTTGAAAGAACGTGATGCTAATCTGGCTTGTTGTTGATGGTAAATGGTTAATTTCAGATTCAAGGCGAAATATATTAAACCTATAATGTGTATAAATGAATGATTCTTTAGGCGCAATCTAAATCTGCAAACTAGTACAAATTTCTGATGTCAATTTCTAGATTTGATATGCTCCACAATTATCTAACAAAAACCTACTCAAATGGACAGATTTTCAAGCTTAGGAGTGGTTTTGTTCTTGCAAAAGAATAAAGAATAAAAGGCAGATTTTTCGAGCAGCCAAAACAAGATGTCTTTTGGTTGTAATCAAGAATCTAAAATTATAAGTTTGCTGATATAAATTTTCTGATCTCAAACAGCTAGCCATTGTCAAGATTATGGCCTAAGGAATGAATTAATAATTTTGATTTATGCAATAATTATTCCAGATTTCATTCCAGCCAAGAAAAAGTAGGTTTTATAACTTTATAATGGGTTGGAAAGCAAGACTAGTGACTATATATCATTGTGCTTATGGTGTCATAAAGGCAAGATCAAAGTGAGCTCGCTTCTCTGAATGTAGGGTTGTTTACACTGAATTAAACAATGGTCAGTGGATTAACAACTGCATGAAATTTGAAGACCAACTACAGGAAATTTGAAGAGCACGGGAATACACATTGGAGATGCTTGGTCATTTGTAAAACCACTGGAGCATTGCCATGACTTGCAGTAGAGCCTGAACTACCACTTGACTGTTTTTGGGGATCCAAAATGATAAAATAATAGAGCCGAAAGCCTTATGATGAAGGGGTAGATGATATCCAAACAGATTTTGAAGTGTTGAAGGGAAAAACCAAGTTGAGTTTTGACTATATCAAAAGATGGCTAATCACAACAACTACAGACACTTGATGGGCTAAAAGCTTCTGTAGATTCATTGAATGATGCTTTACTCAAGTTGGAAGATGACTAATGTAGCGTACAGGTAAAAAATACATGAGTACTATGGGGCCCTTAGGGACAAGAATCATGAAAATTATTGAAGATTTAAGAGGTTCACCCCCAGTTCAGCAAATGACTCCACCTCAGCAGCAAGGATCATCCTCAAGACAGTCACTTCATCATAAAAACATGACAGTGCTTGTGAATAGTAGCACTTGACATTTTTCAGTACCTTGTGTTACATGAAGACAGTTAGGCTTATTCTTTTCTAGTGCGACGATAGAGAGAAAATAAGACTGTCAGGAAGTATGCATATTTATCTCAGTGGCAGTTATAAAAGGAAAGGAACTTGAAGAGAAGGGATTCCAGATATTTTCTGCCATTCTTTTACTTGTTTGTCTCATTCCTTCTTTTCCCCCTCCATTCCTTCCTTTTCTGTTTCTATACTTCATTTTAAGCTGATTGGCTTTCATCCTTTACCTATTTCTTTCTTCTATCTGAAGTCACAGGTCTTTCAAATTGACTTAAAGGATATCGAAGCTAGGAGCTCCAAGAATTCTTTTGTTGTTGCTCCTTGTTGACACCTAATCATGGGGATTGGGTGAACAGTTGTAAATAATGTAAATAATAAATAATGGAAAAGGAATAGTCATCGGGAGGTGAAACCCAAGAGTCACTCCCTCATGTATATAGCTATGAACAATCTAAATGAATAAACATAGTTCATTTGAGGAGTTACCTCCTGGCCTGACATGGTATCAGAGCCAACTCCATTTTTGGCTTCTCTACCTTTGTAACTCCCTTCTGCCTATGTTTTGCCTATTTTGCAGCACTGCCACTTTTGTCATACTCCTGATGCCTTTGCCTTACTCCTATTTTCCTGCCATTATTCTTTGCTTTCTGCATCAAATAGTTTGGTGTGTGTGCATTGTAATGAAGTGAAGGTCGGACTGTGTTGGTTGCATGCATATGTCGATGTTGAACCTCCCTCCACCACATTGAGCGCACTACAAGCCTGATTGTATACAAAATACCTGTTGATATTATAAACACATTTGAGGCATCACCGCGGGGTTTGATGGGATGTGCTGAGAGGTTTTGTATTCGAAAGGCTGAATCATTTCAGGCTTCATCCTTTGTGCTCCCTGAGAAACTCCAGTATAGTGGGCATGCAAGTCACTAGCTAAAATTTGCGACGGGGAATATTAAGTGCAGCCATTCCGTGGTTGAATGTATATTAGAGTTGCAATTTGGAGGCCCGCGTGAGAGAGTTTTGTAGCGGCCGCCCCTCCATAAGTTCTTGCGCATTGTTTTGCCAGTGCCCGAGCAGTTTGGTATCAGCACTGCGAGCAGTTTGGTTCCCACTGCTTGCTGTGCCTCCCCACTGTAACTCCGTTGTCGCCGTTGCACCACTTTCCGTGGCTCCTCTGCTTCAGACTCCCGTTGCACCACTCTCCGTGGCTCCTCTGCTCCAAACTCTGTTGCACCACCCTCTGTGGCTCCTCGTTGCACCACCCTTCATTGCCGTGATGCCCACCATGGGGACTGAACCCATAATAAACTCCGCTCCCTTGGTCAATAACTCCGCACAGTCCAAGGCAATACATCGACCCTCGGTTCATAAAACCATACCTCCGTATACCACCATACTCAAGTTTATTCCATACTCGCTCCCACCACTTTTTAATATTGTGTTTTATATATTACTGTGTGGCTCCCATTGCCTTTCTCATATAAGCGCCTCCCCATATAATACCCTCCCCTAATACCACCTCCCCAAGTAATAACTCTCTCCCTTATATAATACCTCTGCTATATTTATATTAGATTTGTAATTTTTTTTACAAAACTACCACTGGAAGTGCTATTTCTTACAACATATTGGCAACAAAAGTATATTTTTTTTACAGTACATAGATTTTACAATGCATTCATCGATATCTATTGTGGGAGTGGTTCTCACTTGGAAGGAGAACTATCCAGAATGGTCGCGGAAGATCAAACACACTCATTTTTAAGGAGCTGTGGAAAGGAGTTTGTGTTGGAGAAGGAGACAAAGAACCAAAAAAGCCTACATCGGACATGGAATTCGCCATTTGGGAAAATAAGAACAACAAGGCTTATGCGTTGATTGCAACATCTGTAAATGAAGAGATGAGTCGCCATATTTTGCCATTTTCAAATGCTTTCGAAGCCTTACAAAAATTGAAGGAACTATATGACTCACACTCTGCGCTTGAAGTTGTTCAATTCATGATTAAATTGTTCAGCCTTGAATTACAAAATGATGATCCTCTTGCTCTTGCATTAGAAGTAAAATCTATTATGCATGATATCAAAGTCACTAATGTTGAACTTGACATTCCTCTGATAGCTTTTGTCAAGGCACTTTATCCCACTTATTCAAATTATCTTTAGTCATTGCAAGCAAATGGAAACCTCAAAGAAATTACCTTTGACTCCCTTGTGAATAAATTTGCTGAGAGAGAGAAAGATTTTGGAAAGAAGACAACTCCTCAGTCTTCTGAATAGGTTGTGTGTCTTGCACATAGAGAAAAGAATTTTGCTCAAGATTCTTCCAGAGGAAGAGGTGGCCGAAGAGGAAGAGGAAGAAGAAATTTCAGAGGCGGGGGCAGACACTCTCAAGGAGAAAGTCAAATTTGCATTGCATTCGTTGCAATACAGATGGATCACATGATGCATACACATGCAAGTTGCCTTAGGACATAATTGAGTAGGAAAGAAATCAACCCAAAGGTAAAACTAATGACAAAGAGAAAGGTAAAGCACCTGAATCCGCTCACTATGTTGTGGAACATTGTAATATTGGAGACTTGTTTAATGCTTCACTTGTTTCTTGGAAAAATGATTGGTTACTTGATTCAGGAGCAACTTGCCACATGACTTTTAGAAGAGATTTTTTTGAAGAATTTACTGACAGTGTTGATGGAGCAGTATGCTTTGCAGACAAACCAAAACTCAAGCCATCAGGGCTTGGCACAACCAGGCTCAAATTGCTTGGTCTTCTAGACTTTCTTTTGCATGATGTTTTATATCTCCCACAGTTGAGGATAAACTTGCTATCTTTGGTCCACATCCGCTAGCAAGGATACTCCATTCATATGTTTGATGGCAAGGTTGAGGTGAGAAAAGCATCAGATCACTCACTTGTTATGACGGGGATAGGAGAAGAAAGGCTTCTCAAGCTGCAAGGTACCTTTGCTCGTGCACAAAATTTCTCATACAACTCTCATTCTGATGAAGGTACATTTCCATCAAGTTTATTATGGCATGCTAGATTTGGACACTTGAACTATGACAACCTTCACTTGTTGAAGAAAAATGGTGTTACTGGTTTGCCCACAATTCCTAGGAAACTTAAGCAATGTGATGCTTGTATTCTAGGAAAACATAGCAAACAATCTTTTCATGATTCACATTCCAAAGCATATAGAAAACTTGAACTCATTGATTCAGATTTATGTGGTCCAATGCTTGTTCCTTCTGCAAATGGAAATAAATATATGATGACATTTATTGATGATTACACCACAATGTGTTGGGTTTATTTGTTGAAGAACAAATCTGATGCTTTTAAAACATTCAAGAATTTTCATACATGGATTGACAATGACGCACAGTCTCATATTGGCTCTATTCGCACTGATAATGGAAATAATACACTTCAAATGAATTTGAAAACTATCTTCGCCAACATGGGATCAAACATCAAACAACTGTGCTTTATAATCCCCAACATAACGGAGTAGCTGAAAGAATGAATAGGACAATCTTAAATATGGTGCGCTCCATGATGTTTTTCAAGAATGTAAAATTGATGTTTTGGGCTGATGCAGTTCTATGTGTTGTATATGTAAAGAGTAGATGGCTATCTAATGCTATTAGAAACAAGACTCCTTATGAAATGTGGTATGGCTGCATTCCTTCGGTAAAGCATCTTAGGGTCTTTGGTTCCCCATGTTATGCCTTGATATCAAAAGTACATAGAAACAAACTTGGTGCAAGGAGTCGTAAGTGTATCTTCTTGGGGTATTCAAATACCTCCAAAGCATATTGTCTCTATGATGAAGTTAATAAAAAGTTTGTTGTATCTAGAGATGTAATCTTTCTTGAATCTTCCAAAGCCGACAATGTTGTTGAGTGACAACTTGATCGCTTGGATAGATTCAAAAATGCAAAATCATTTCAAGAATTTGATAATCAGATTCTATATCTTGAAGGGGGGATTCCTATATTGGATCAACCTGTGGAATCTTCTTCTGAAGCACTCTCTCCCCCGCATGAAATTCCAACCACTAATGATACTTTGAGTGATGTGATTGACAAAATTGGGAGACTCAATCTTGATTCAGTACCAACTCAATCAACTGAGCAGCCTGGACCATCTCGGAAAGGTCCCCCAAAGTGGCTAACAAAGGCACTTGAAAGTGTTCATCTTGATGAGGTTGGAAAGACAGGAACAAGAAATTCAACCAGGAAAAATGGAGGTGATGTAGATGATTCTGATTCACCTGTTGATATGGATGTTTCTTATGATTGTGAATTGAATTTGTCTACAGATTTTGAACCAACTTCCTTCAACGAAGCCGCTTTTCATGATGAATGGAAAAAAGTGATGCAGAAGGAGTATGATGCTTTGATAAAGAATGGCACTTGGATGTTGGTTGATCCTCCATAGGGAAACCAAACCAATTGGATGCAAGTGGGTCTACAAGAACAAGTATAAAGCTGATGGCTCACTTGACAAGCACAAAGCCTGGTTTGTGGCAAAAGGTTTTGCACAGACGGAAGGGGTCGATTATGAGGAGACTTTTGCCCCCACAGCAAAATGGGCTACCATCCAAACACTCTTTGCCCTAGTAGCTCAGAACGGTTGGAAAGTCCATCAAATGGATGTTAAAATTGCTTTCTTAAATGGAGATCTGAAAGAGAATGTTTCTATGTCCCAGCTTGAAGGATTTGTTGTGAAAGGACATGAACATAAAGTATGTAAACTTGTGAAATCCTTATATGGCCTCAAGCAAGTATCGCGAGCCTGGTATGAAAAGCTAACTGAGCATCTTCTAAAACTCAATTTCAAACATTATGATCTTGATGATGCAACTTTGTTTGTCAAGAAAGTTGTATATCTTGTGGCATATGTAAATGATCTTTTGATGACAAGGAACAATGAGAGCTACATTGCATCCATAAAGAAGGAATTAAGGAAAAGTTTTCAAATGAATGATTTGGGCTATGTTCATTACAATCTTGGTATTGAAGTAACTCAACATCTGAAGTCTATATTCCTTTCTTAAAAGAAGTACATTGGAGATCTATTGAACAGGTTTGGCATGGCTGAGTGCAATCCTCTAACTACTCCAATGGAACAAAACTTAATCTCACATTCGCTGAAGGAAAAGAATTTGAGGATGCAACAAAGTATAGACAACTTATGGGAAGTCTCAACTACCTGACTACTACCAAACCAAACATTCGTTTGTTGTTGGAATCCTCTCCAGGTTTATGCAAAAGCTTTGTGAGGGACATTGGTCTGCTACAAAAAGAGTTCTAAAGTACTTGAAGGGAACTCAAGACTTTGGACTCAATTATACACAGGTGGGTGACTTCAGCTTGATTGGATACTCTGATTCAGTTTTGATGCAGACAAAGAAACTGGGGTATCTACTTCTGGTTATGCTATGAGTCTGATCAGGAGTTGTCTCTTGGAGATCATGTAAACAATCTATTCTAGCAGATTCCACAACTGAGTTAGAATATGTGGCAGCAACTGAGGCAACAAAAGAAATTGTGTGGCTCAGGAAAATTTTGGAAAATTTGCTGGTAAAACAAGTACTTTCAACTCCACTCATGATTGACAACACCTCTGCAATAAAGTTAGCCAAGAACCCAAAGTTCCATGATCGAACAAAGTACATCAATACAAAATACCATTTGATTCGACATCATGTTGAGGCCAAGACAATCCATCTACGCCATTGTTCCACTAATGAGCAGATTGCAAACATTTTCACCAAAGCGCTTGGAAGAGAAAAACTTGAAAGATTCAGAACGATGCTTGGACTCACCAACATCCCTTTAGATTAAGGGGGGGAAATGTTCGACACCTAATCACGGGGATTGGGTGAACAGTTGTAAATAATGTAAATAATAAATAATGGAAACTGAAGAGTCATCGGGAGGTGAAACCCAAGAGTCACTCCCTCATGTATATAACTATGAACAATTTAAATGAATAAACATAGTTCATTTGAGGAGTTACTTCCTGGCCTGACAGTCCTTGCTTGCCATCCACTTGCTGCTGCTGTCTTATTTTATGCAACTCATTCCTTAGAATGGCCATCTTGGGTCTGAGACATTAACTCTTCTATTTCTGATCTCTCCTAGACCTATATTTATTTTAATATTTTGGGCTTCTCCTGACTTTGGAGAGGCTGCAGTTTATAAGGTAAAGATGAATGACTCCATGGTTCAGTGCATGGTAGCAAATTCAGCAATATTCATACAAAATACTATTCGATACAGAAGAAATTCAAATCAGAAAAAATCAGTATGGCTTCAATATGGAAGTATACATTTCATAGATATGAAAAAATGCATTTTGTTCTAAATTCTGGAATAGTTTCAACCTCAATAACACCCAATAAAACAGCGAAAAATAATCAGTTTCTTGAAAAATTTGGGATTAATTTTTACTTAGAGATGTAGTCAAGTATTCAAAGATTTTTACAAGTATTTGAGGTTTTTGGTCTGTTTGTTTTTTGGGTTATGAGTCAACGGGGATCAGATACATGAGGTATATTATCAAATGCAATCAAAAGTAAGTCGACCATACTGTATTTGTTTTTTGTACCAAAAATTTGCTGAATTACTGTACAGCAAAGTTCCATATGGCCAAATCTTGCTACTATTGTTCTGTGTATTATTTAGTTGATACACAGAATGTGTCCTTGAGTAAATACTTTCCTAATCTGTTATGTAACGTGTTTACATCTGTTTAATTCAACATGTGCTATCTCTTCAACTTTTCCACTTAAAATTTTATCTCCGGTGAATGATTCAGTTGAAGAACCAATAGGAACAGATCCAAATGTGGGAACATAGCTTCCAGTTTCGAATACCGGAACTACACTGATAGGAACTTGAGATATTGGAACATCACTCCTAGGAACACTAGTTCATCCCGGAACATCTATACATATAGGAACATGGAAAAATACTGAACAGTGCTGATAGGAGCATGAAATATCGGAACAACACTCACACTTCAAAATGTAAGAACTTCATAAGGGCGAAACACGTACAGATGCTAATATATATAGATTATTCAGTTCGTGATTGAGATCGAAATGAAGTGCTAGGCACCCCTTGAACTAGTGAAAGATGCAGGCACAGTGATTTCTTCAATTTTAAGAGCGAGATAGCTAATTGACAGAGAAGCAAACAGCAGTATAGATGGGGGCAGGAGAGAAAGAGACAAAGGTAGATTCAGAGTTCCGAGTCCGGGATCAATTTTGAGTTTCTCCGGTTCCTGGTGAAGATCCAGACCGAGAGGCCATCTTTTCAGGGGATATTTTCCCAAGTCAATATAAGTTTTGGTTGGAAATCGAAATCCAGTGCCATTTGTTGGATATTGACCTCGAGTCCGTTCCCATTCCAATGCCTCCTCCAGGCCCACATTAAGTAGCATATGCATTATTCCTCATTGACATGTTCAAAACCATGATAGATCTAATATCCTATCAAAAAAGAATTCCATTAGTTAGTGCTCATTCCCTTGTCTTTAGATGTTCTATAACTATTTGCTAGCCTATGGTGATGTATTACTATGTTGCTTGTTATTATGGTTTTATGAGTTTCTATTTGTGACTTTGGGTTATAAACATTGGGGCATGACTCCACCTTTGACCTCTATGAGAATTGGATTAAGAAATATGATGGTATAGCAAAGCCCTTTCTTTGGGATTAGTGTGATTGGTTTTATCCTATTAGCTTATTCTTTTTATTGCCATACAATCCCCAACAATAACTAAAAAATGACCTTTTGAAATAACCTGAAGATGGAGTCTTTTTATATATAGTCCTCTTAGAAGCAAGCCCTGGAGCATTGGATTGGTTTGAATAGGGAGAGGGAGGCTCTCCCAGAAGCAACAGAAGCAAGTTAGTTAGTGAGTGGGTGAGTGAGTGACCAGGGATGCATGAATTTCTTTCTTGAGCGAATATCCAAAAGAAAGGAAGTAATCAAGGCTAGAGAATGAAGCAAAGCAGATTGCGTAGAGGGAGGGATAAGCTTAAGACAGTCCTCCTGGTCTGTCTGGCCTGAAGCTTGTCGAAACAGTAATTCTATGTCGTCTAAAGGAAGGGGGCCACCTAAATAATAGATAGCCATAAGAAGGTTATTCAGAATAGTCCCTTCCCGTGGAATATGAAATTTCAAGGTTCAGTGACAAGGTGAGTTGGAGGCTCAAGAATCAAATCCTAAAGATGAGGGGTGGGTTGCCCAATAAGTGGTTCTGGTTGAATGTAATGGTAGATGTGTCCTGAAGTAATCAAATCTTAATGTAAGCCGTTCCTCTCACTATTCATTGGGAGATGTAGGAGTAGTTTTCCTTTATTGTAAATCTTGTGGATATAATACATGTTCTAGTGTGATTTTTTTATACATGCGCGTTTCCTTTAAATTTCCAATGTCTCTGAATGTTTTATTATTTTGGGTCTTTACTTTTAAGTTCATAATGACATTATTTCTTCGCCTTTACATGTTATTAGATCCAGGAACTATTATTGGTTGATTTCTATGGGGCATTTGAGGTCTAAATGCTAAATTTACTATATGAAGAGATTGATTGTTTAAGGGAGCACCACCTTTTGAGAAAACAGAGGGGGAGTTTCATCAATCCCACTGGAACTTCCCAATGCCTTGTTGAGTTTTCCTCATCTGCTGTGGGATATGGTTGTCTTCTTTAAAGAAAAAGCAGATTGCAGGAATATCCTGTTAAGCACCCTTCACCCTGATTTTCAAAAATGACGACCCCCGTTCCCAGACTTGTCCCCATGCCCACACACATGTATCTTGGCAACATAGCTTATACTGTTTTTTTGAAGGGCATGTGGTAATTCTGAAAGGTTAATGTTAAGTGTTTACTTAGCTACTAACTGAGCTCATTTCTGTATCCAGCTCATGTATAATTTCCTGGATCGACTCATCAATTTGGGACTCCCTAGGACCAGAGATTTTCAAGGTGTGAATCCAAACAGCTTTGATGGACATGGAAACTATAATATCGGTGTCCGTGAACAAAGTGTGTTTCCAGAAATCCAGTCTGACAGTATAGGCAGCACAAGGGGGATGGATATCTGCATCACAACTACAGCAAAAACAGACAGTGAGGCACAAAAACTCCTAGCTCTTATGGGGATGCCATTCCGAGAAGGAGTTGCACCAGTTGTGGAAAGAAAAAAGAAACGGAGGGTGAATCCTAAGGATTTCAAAGGAAGGTACAAAAGGTAACTTCATTGGTAATATGTGGGGAGCTCTTACACGATTATTTTGCTGGCAATTACCAAAATTTACTTGGTATTTATGTAATTTTCAACCTTTGGAATGTGAAATTTTACAAAACTGTATTCATAAGGTCTATCAGTAAGTGTTAAGAAATGAGTTTAATTTGTTTTTGATTAGAACATGACTCATTTATATCTATCTCCAAATTGAGTGCCTGGTTTCTAGTTTTGTAAGTTACTATAGCTAATATTGTCCACGGCCTTAAAGTGGCTTACAGATTCACACATTAAAGCTTGTTTACATCCTAGACCTGTAGTCTTTAAATGTACTTATTAAAGTGACCATCTGGTCTCAGATATAGGAACTGTATGCTTATTTAAGCATGTCTAAGAAGAAAAAAGTGCAATAAGGAAACATTCTCCTCTGTTTTTAAGCCCATCAAAATTTTATTATAGATCCTATTCTTTACATTTGATAACAATGTTCATATCAGAGTGGCAGGCCTTTGACAATTTTAGCAATCTGTATTCAGGGTCTATTTCTATAGGGCACTGTGAATATACTGGTTTCTGGCACTGTTGTGTTCCATGGTGATGTGTCATGTGACTTTTTATAGCTAATACATTTCTTCAAGGGAACTTCAAGTGGAGTTCTACCAATGTTCCATTGAGTTTCCTGGATGGGGAAGTGCGGGAGCGAGGGATACACACAAGGGGGACGTATATAAGAAACCCCACACTTAAGGGAAATTTCAGGGAAACATGGACTTCAGTCATAAAAATTATATATCATTAAAATTTAATATATAAAAAAAGTTAAATCCCAATATCAATAACTAAATAGTAAATCTTAATAATTATGTAATGTACTTCTAAATTGAAATTCATCATTTCATATTAGACTATTATGTATTACCATTTATGCAACACACATCTAAAATTAAATTGAATCCATCATTTGACATTATGCAATGTCCCATTTAAATTCGTCATTTGACATTATGCAAGGTACATCTAAATTAAATTCATCATTTGACAATTGAAATTATTCAATGCGCATCTAAAAGTAAATTCATCATATGACAATGACATTACGCTGAAGTCTAAAATAGGCATAGAACACTAATTTAAAATATCATAGAAAGCAATGAAATAGAAAATTTCTCAAAAAGTACTAAATAATAAATACTGAAAGGCTCAAGGACTCAATTATCAGTGTTTAGAGTCAAATGCAAGCAAATATGAATCGTGGCAGATGGGAAATGGTAGGTGGCGGCTCAAGCAAGGTAAATGGGTTAAGGAAAATACGTAGGGTTAACTTTGTTTTATTTTATCATTTTATTATTATTATTATTGTTTTTTTATATTTGTAATTTTTTAAAATTTTGATTTTTTTTATTATTATTGTTGTTTTTTTATATTTGTAAATTTGTAAATTTTTGATGTTTTTATTATTATTATTAGAGACAATTTAGGGGGGGAGCCCCCTCTACAAGGGAAACACGTTCCCTCACTGGGGAAACGTTTTCCCCCTGATGTTTCCCCAAAGGGGGACATGGGGAAACATTTCCCCATGAGTTTCCTCGTCCCGAGAGCAAGGGGGCACATTCCCCACCTTGGGGGATGCGTCCCTGTGGGACATTGAATTCTACTTATATCATCCATGCTTCACTTAAAGCTGTTAGCTTTACTATGACTCACTATATTACCAACATGCTTTTTGTTAGCCATTTCTGTCCATTCGTTGCTAACTTTGCCAGGTACCTATTAGGCACATTGCACTTAAATTGATAGCTGCTAATTAGGTGGCAATTCATCCCCTAATTCTCTAACTTTTCTCGATTCTCTTTGCTTCATCATTACATAAGGATTCTGTCTTTTATCTATCATAATAAGGTTCATTCCAGATAATTTCCAAGGAAATCCTTAAAAGGATTAGGTTCCTTACCAACCAATTATTTCCTTTGATGTGGCTTGAATGATGATAATGGCATTTTCTCTTCATCTGAATGATCACACCAATCCTGTTGGTAGCGGTTTCTTTTGTCCTTGGAAAAATGGAAATTACCACATGAGTTTTTGTCATTTAGAATACGCTAGGTGTAGACCAACATTCTCAACATCAGTAAAGGTGCCTAGTTTGAATGGTTCTTGTAAGCAGTGCCTTGGCATTACATGCTGAGCAATTAAGAAGTCAACTTTATTTTAACAACTCTGTACACAAAATTTGCATTATAAATCACCATTATACCAAGTTCTGAATTCTATAGAGCAAGACATACAACGTTTGAAAAATTACAGCCCTCATGTCAAGCAAATATACTAGTATGTTCCTTCGTGGAAAGCTTGCTTTAAAATGCGGAGAGAGATATTGCATTCCAATTCTAAAACCTTTTTCATTTGAGTCTGAAGTGGTCACCATCGTTACCTTTACCCAAAATCATGTTTACAGGAATTAAACAACAGATGCCACTTCCCTCCCATCACAATTTTGTGAAAATTCTGGCTTTCTATGTCAAGCAGATTATTAAAGTTTCTAACCCAACACTTGGTTAATTACTTCCTAGCAAATTAGATCTACTAAATAATAACACATCTAAGATTTTAATTTTTAACACATAAGATAAATAGCGGAGGCAAAATCAAAGTCACAATCTCACAATCACATGCATAGAGACCTCTGCCCTTCAAATTGGTTCTTCATTTATTAAATTCAGAGCTTACAAGGTATTCCTTCACGGTATTATGGCCCATTGAGGAAAATACATATGACAATAAACTAGAACTAATCCAGTTGATCAAAGCCTCTGCAGATCTTGCTTCCTGATTTGGATCTCCCTTGCTGCCCCTTGCACCTTCCTAGAATCTGACATAGTTGAGTGGAAGTCCTTCACCAACCAATCACTGTGATCTACTCTCACTATGTTTTGTGCTCAAGATGTCTTGTGTCTCCCCTATTGAAGAATGTAACTAGTGTCAGTCTTCATAATTGTATTTGAGTCATAATGAAATGTATTTGTTTCTTTTTTCCCTTGGAAAAATCTGGGCAGATCAACCTCGAAGGGAATATTTTAAAGCCCGTCGGCCAGACTAGCAGGGCCTAACCCCAAGGATGTCGAGGAGAATTGATCCTGTGACCTCCCGATTGACGAGGTACTTAACAATGGGGACTTGACCAGTGGAGCTAACCCTTGGGGCTATAATGAAATGTATTTGTCAAAATAAAGAAAAGAATAATTATTTTATAAAAGAAAATTATTTGTTAGCATGGGTTTCAAGCTTTATTATTTTATTTCTAGGTTATGGCCTCCATTGTAGGCTTCTAGGGGTCTGGAGTCCTAGTCTTTGTCATCATGTAACAAACCCTTCTTGGGCTTTATCTATCAAGAAAGAAATTTATCTTGATGTAAATTAAGTCATTTAGGCCTCCTCCACCAAGTTGGCCTTAAGTTCTACAAATCTCCCTCAAACTGTAGCGAGAAACAACTATAAATAGGCAACTACTCAACCTCATTTGGACACTCACTCAAGTCAGTTCGACCTGCAATTCGAAGAATAAATAAAGGTGCCAAAAGGACAAGAAGAGAAGGAGAAAACCTAAAGTGAAGAAGGAGAAACCCTAGAGAAGGAAGAAGACCATTTTATCTTTTCTCTATCTCACACATGCAAAGAAATTGAAGCTATAGAAGAGTCGAAATTTTGGAGTAGCTAGGTCAAAATTCTATCTATGATGTAGTGTTGATGCAAGATTATTGTAGTTGATCTTTCAAATTTGGAAGGACAATTTGAGGGCTGACTTGGTGGAGTGTGAGAAGTCTTTTGGTCTAAGGTCTTGGTCTATCCCAATTTGATTTACTAGTGGAAGAGTTTGACTGGGTTTTCCCCTATAGAGGGGTTTTAGCCATAGCTGTGTGCCTAAGTTTGTTGTCATTGATCTTCAGGTTGTGATTTGATGATTGCTTGATGAAAAGAAGATAAAAGAAGAACATAACGAAAGTTAATAAGACTACAAGAATATCACTGTTAAATTGGCAACTAGGGCCAAACTCCATGTGGGTCAACTTATTTATGGCAGCTGATATTTTTATTGTATCCCTCTCGTCGAGAGGTGTAGGATTGATCCAAAGATCATCCGATTCCGATAAGTATTTATGGAGATATGAATTTATTTTATTTATATAATTATTATCAAGCCAACTAGCGCTTATGTAGGCTCTAGAAGCCCAACCGACGTGTCTATTCATCATCCTCATTTTGGTATAAATAGATGAGGATTTAATGTCATTTGGACACACTCTTTATGAGATCTCCTCCTCTCCACGTCTTGGGTTTTTGGAGAAGGAGAGACACTAAAGAATACGCTGGCCTAGTATGATGCCCTAGCTGCAGATGATGCCCTAGCTGATCCAACGCAGTTATGAAGACTGATATACACAATCAATGGAACAACCCTAAACGCAGTCAAGGGAGGCACTTATACGCTGTCCAAGAAGCCCTCATACACAGACAACGGAACAGCCCTAAACGCAGTCAAGGGAGGCACTTATACGCAGTCAAGGGAGGCACTTATACGCTGTCCAAGAAGCCCTCATACACAGTCAACAGAACAACCCTAAACGCAGTCAAGGGAGGCACTCATACGCTGTTCAAACAGCCCTAAACACAGTCAATAGAAGAGCCCTAAAGACACAGCTAAGGAAACAACAAAAGAAGACCTAACCGCAGATCTAAGAGGCTCTCATCCATAACCAAAGGGAGGCCCTAATTCTGCAGCAAATAGACTCTAATATGCACAGCAAACAAAGGATAGGACAGCGAGGTATGGAACGCTGTTTCAGGCAGGCTGAGGTGTTGCCTTGCGGATTGCAGTCTTGCTCTTGAAGGCCGAGAATGAAAGGACTGTCTCAGAGCATTGCTGAAGGGTAAACCGTTCTGTTAAGAGAATGCCACAGTCAGTTTTGGGATGAAAGGTTTATGTGTTGGGCTTGAAACTGCCCTTAAAGAGTAGCATGGAGGGCAACACCCTATTGGAGGACAACCACAGTAAGAAGAAGCAATTCTGGGTTAGTTTAAGGGTTGTTAGGGACTATGGTTGGGTGCCCTAACCAGTCCAGAATTGCTGCAGCCAAATTACCCTCCAACAGTGAGCTAATGCACACATTCTGAAGTGTATCTTGTATGTGTTGGGACAATAGTTTGCTGTGATAGAAGAAGGTATTTTTCATATGCCTTAAGGACTGTTTGATAAGCCACAACTATATAATGAAAGGCAGCATGATGATGAATGAGATCATGGGCATGTTAGTAAAGGGCAGCATGATGATGAATGAGACCATGAAAGATGCAGCATGATGGGCATGTCAGTAAGGGGCAGCATGATGATAGGAGCAAATGGGAGGAGCTCAATGACTAGGTGCAGCACAACGACATGAGTACAAGCTGCAACACTAAGTCAGGTGAAGACGTCACCTTGGAGAATCAGTTGAAGCAGAATGTCTTCAACTGATCTCATGTATCATCGTTATAGGAGACGATCTATGCTCAAATCTAGATAAGTCAAAGTGTTGACGTCTGTTGTAAATGTACTCTCTCTCTCTTTCTCTGCTGAACTTTGAAGATAAAA
>APFE030137164.1:377313-430451 GCA_000404065.3 Pinus taeda
CCTAAACGCAGTCAAGGGAGGCACTTATACGCTGTCCAAGAAGCCCTCATACACAGTCAACGGAACAGCCCTAAACGCAGTCAAGGGAGGCACTTATACGCTGTCCAAGAAGCCCTCATACACAGTCAACGGAACAGCCCTAAACGCAGTCAAGGGAGGCACTTATACGCTGTCCAAGAAGCCCTCATACACAATCAACGGAACAGCCCTAAACGCAGTCAAGGGAGGCACTTATACGCTGTCCAAGAAGCCCTCATACACAGTCAATGGAACAGCCCTAAACGCAGTCAAGGGAGGCACTCATACGCTGTTCAAACAACCCTAAACATAGTCAATAGAAGAGCCCTAAAGACACAGCTAAGGAAACAGCAAAAGAAGACCTAACCGCAGATCTAAGAGGCTCTCATCCATACCCAAAGGGAGGCCCTAATTCTGCAACAAATAGACTCTAATATGCACAGCAAACAAAGGATAGGACAACGAGGTATGGAACGCTGTTTCAGGCAGGCTGAGGTGTTGCCTTGCGGATTGCAGTCTTGATCTTGAAGGCCGAGAATGAAAGGACTGTCTCAGAGCATTGCTGAAGGGTAAACCGTTCTGTTAAGAGAATGCCACAGTCAGTTTTGGGGTGAAAGGTTTATGTGTTGGGCTTGAAACTGCCCTTAAAGAGTAGCATGGAGGGCAACACCCTATTGGAGGACAGCCACAGTAAGAAGAAGCAATTCTGGGTTAGTTTAAAGGTTGTTAGGGACTATGGTTGGGTGCCCTAACCAGTCCAGAATTGCTGCAGCCAAATTACCCTACAACAGTGAGCTAATGCACACATTCTGAAGTGTATCTTGTATGTGTTGGGACAGTAGTTTGCTGTGATAGAAGAAGGTATTTTTCATATGCCTTAAGGACTGTTTGATAAGCCACAACTATATAATGAAAGGCAGCATGATGATGAATGAGATCATGGGCATGTTAGTAAAGGGCAGCATGATGATGAATGAGACCATGAAAGATGCAACATGATGGGCATGTCAGTAAGGGGCAGCATGATGATAGGAGCAGATGGGAGGAGCTCAATGACTAGGTGCAGCACAGCGACATGAGTACAAGCTGCAACACTAAGTCAGGTGAAGACGTCACCTTGGAGAATCAGTTGAAGCAGAATGTCTTCAACTGATTTCATGTATCATCGTTATAGGAGACGATCTATGCTCAAATCTAGATAAGTCAAAGTGTTGACTTCTGTTGTAAATGTACTCTCTCTCTCTTTCTCTGTTGAACTTTGAAGATAAAAGAAAATTTGATCAAAGGGTTTCCCCACACATTGTGGGGTTTGTCCCTGGCTCGCGCCATACCTTGTGTCCTCTTGTCTTGGCTTGTCTTCTGTGTTTTGTATTTATGTTCTATCTGCAGTTTATCGTAATGCTGATGTGATTGCTAACTGTGAAAATTTAAATAAATTGCTCTAGCATAGAACATACCTAAACTTAACAATCACAAGTAACTATCAACTTATGAGAATCTTTTTGCCTTTCTGATTTTCTAACATGGTATCAGAGCTAAGGTAGAGGAGGAAAGAAAAAGGCAACTTGAATATCTATTGAAAGGGTCAAAGAAAAAGATCATATAAGAAGGGGAAGGCCTACTCTCTATATCAAGAAAAGAAGACATTGTAAAATTATGACAACCTTAATGAAGACAAAAAATAATTTAGGGGCCTCCAGCTATAGGGCATGGAAGAAGAGGATAGATCTCATCCTTGGTAAGCACAAAGTATTGGATTTTGTTCTTGGAAAAGTTGCAAAACCAACAGTTGATGCAGGAAAGGAAAAGTACAGGGAAATAAACATCTTGGCCATGAATCTATAATAGTAGATGGAGTAAAGGACAATCTAATCCCCTACATCTCCAACATAGACACTGCTCAAGGGATGTATGAAGCTTTCTCCAAACTATTCACCATCAAGAACAATGAACAAATAGCCAGTCTCAAGAATGAAGTAAGAACAATGAAGATGATAAAAGATGATACCATTTCTTCATATTTTGTGAGGACCTCCCAAATAAGAGATGAATTACAAGCCATTGATGAAGCTATACCAGAAAAAGAACTTGTGATTGCTGCACTATTAGGTCTACCAAAATCACGGAGTTTTTTTTGCATTAGGTATTAGTAGTTAGAAGGACACACCATCTTTTGAACAAATGTGGAATGCTTGAAGTCAAGAAGAAGGCCGCATCTCATTAGCAAATAATAAAAAGGAAGAAGATGATGACAACACCTCCAATGCATACAAGTATTTTAAAAACTGGTCGGTTTGAACCGGTAATTGGTCAAACCGGTCGGTTCATTAGCTGATTGGGTCACATTGGCAGAAAACCAGGTTCGACCACTCACTTCGCCCAGAAACCACAAAAACCAGTGCTAATCGGTTGGTTTAGTATGAATCCGACCGATTTATGGTTAAATCGGCCAGTTCGTTGTCAAGGCCGCGAAGCACCTGCACAACGCCATTTAGGATGCTTCTAGGGTGTTTTGGAGGGAAAATAAGGGTTGTTTCCCTAAAAAAACACTCTCTCCAAGCCTTTAAAAGGAGTTCACGCCCCTCATTTGCTTCACACATCTCATTTGGAGTTTTTGTGAGTTTGATTGGGAGTTTGGAAAGTGTTGAGTTTTTGCCGGAGCAGTGGAACAACATAGAGTTTGAGCTAAGTAGTAGTCATCATGCCTCCAAAAGCCAAGGACACTGTATGGGTTCATTGTGATATGATTGATGATAAAATGATTTGCAAATATTGCCAAAAATCTATTGAAGGAGGGGGTATTAACAAGCAACATTTCGCTGGAATAGGAGGCCATGTAAAGCCACGTGGAGCATCAAATGCAGTAATAGGGCATATTAAGGCAGAATACTTTTAGAAGTTTGAGACTGAAGTCACTGAACCAATAGAAAAGTTTGTGACTCAAGCAGTTGCAAAGTTTGGGAGCCGAGACTCAACCAATTGAGTTTAATCATGATGACTCATGAGAAGTTTCTAAGTGATAATGCTGATCACTGTTATCATATATGTAGACTTGTAGTAGGCCAATGGCCCCATAGTTTGTAGGCTTTGTTTTTGCACTCTAGAGGCCATTTAGAGCCTGATTGATTATATATTTTGTTGCTGATATGTATTGCACTTAGTGCCATTTTGATATATTCACCTTTACATGGTATATATATGAGCAAACTTCACATATTTTGTGGCCATTGGTTTGGATTCATGGTTTTAAGTCTTAAAAATAGTTTTTTTTTTCATTAAAAATTAATTATTTAATGTATTTTTTAAAAATCGGTTCATTTAGCCTTGACCAATGCTGGTTTGATCAGTTCTTGTTTGAAACCGGTTTATTAGGTGGACCGGTTTGGTCACTAGTTCCGGTTTTTAAAACTATGACGCTCTGCTAATCACAAGAAGAAGGGAGGATACAAGAAATTCAAAGGACCAAAGAAGAAGGTTGATTTATCGAATATTGAATCAATTATCATAAGATGAGACATTACAAGAGTCAATGTCCTGAAATTCCAAGGAATAAAAAGAGAGAAAAAGAACATGCAAATGTTGTTGATGAAGCTCCACCAAAGAAGAATAAGACTGAAGAAACCAAAGTCAAAGACTTATACTATTAAGTCTTTCCTTGCATATCCTTCTAGTTCACTATTTTAAGTTTTGTAAAGTTTGTTTTTTATTTTTCGATCTAATATGTTTTGTTAGAAGTTCTTGAATTATTTTGATAAGTTATAGGTATCCCTCAGAAAGATTGGATTAAGTGGAAGCCTTCACCATTTTACCAAAAGATAAGTAAATTGTTCTTTGTTTCCTTTTTCATGTTTGATTTCTTCCATAGACTCAGATTTATTTGTATTTGTATACTCGGAATCCTTTCTTTGTATTTTCCTTTTTTTGAAAAGCTTGCAAGAATAAAGGTTGTGGAGGAAACTTCAAGAAAGGACTTGTATCATAAAAATAGGCTTGTTGCTAAAGAAACATTAAGTGGAAGCCTTCACCATTTTACCAAAAGATAAGTAAATTGTTCTTTGTTTCCTTTTTCATGTTTGATTTCCTCCATAGACTCAGATTTATTTGTATTTGTATACTCATAATCCTTTCTTTGTATTTTCCTTTTTTGAAAAGCTTGCAAGAATAAAGGTTGTGGAGGAAACTTCAAGAAAGGACTTGTATCATAAAAATAGGCTTGTTGCTAAAGAAACATTAAGTGGAAGCCTTCACCATTTTACCAAAAGATAAGTAAATTGTTCTTTGTTTCATTTTTCATGTTTGATTTCCTCCAGACTCAGGTTTATTTGTATTTGTATACTCATAATCCTTTTTTTTTTTTTTTTTTTTTTTTTTTTGTTCAGAAGAAAAAGCAGTATATATATATTGAGGCAATATAAGCAAAAAACCTGATAAGGTACATATTGAGGGAACTTGTGGTTCCCGAATCGGAGAGAAGAAGAAACAGAAAAAACTGTAGATGGACAAAAATTACAGATTGTGAGAGGTGCACATGAAAAACACAACACATTAGACCATCCATATAGAACCGGAATGCGGAAAGTGGACGCAGTTGCGTGCTGATAGGAAGTCTGACAGCCCAGATAGAAAAGGGCATAACATAGACAAAAAGCAAGAATAAAGGTTGTGGAGGAAACTTCAAGAAAGGACTTGTATCATAAAAATAGGCTTGTTGCTAAAGAAACTCTACAAGGTTTGTTAAAGAACAACACAAGGTATGTTTGACTTGATTTTGTTGCAAAAGAAGGTATGAATATTCTTCATTTTGAAATTTCATTCATATTGCTCTCTCATGTCTAGTGTTTTGGATCATAAGGATCATTGTTAGGGTGATTAATCGCTAGATTGAATCTATCCTTATCATCTTATCTCTTGTCATTTTGTTTTGATCAAACCCTAACCTTAGGGTTCACTATAGACCCTAGCCTTTCAAAGAACCCTAATCTCTTTAGGGATTATTGATAAAGTTTAGATCTATGGTCAAAATCCTACTCTCTTAATGTTTAGGAATGTTATGGTAAATCCCTAGCCTTTCAAGGTTTGTTGTTGATGTCTAGAATTCCTAGTCTTTCTTAGGGTTTGGTAAATTAGTGTTTATGATAAAAACCCTTGTAACAATCAATTTAAAATCTTAAGAAATGGATATCTAGGTATATGCTCTCCCATATAATTGAAACCCTAGTCTGTTCAAAATTGTTGTATATCTAATTTTGGAGTTTGATGTTTGTATCTAGGGATTATGATAAAACCCTACTATGAGACTAATATAAGTCTCTAGGAAATGATAATCGAACCCTAAAAATGAAATGCTGGTATGATAACTTGATTAATATTATTCATGATTTAGTTAATGAAATCTAGGGTTTGCAATAAAATCCTATTGGCTGGTTTTCTAGGGCATGATAATGAAAACTCTAGAAATATATATGATCTAGTTTTGATGATAAAATCTAGGGTTTGTGAAACTATAGCAAATGTTGTTGCAAGAAATCTAATGGATGAATCTCTTGATTGATTATAAAACCTAAATGGGTGTAGGTTTTGAATGTCTAAAATCTAATTTATTATGTTCCTATCATAATGAAATGCTTGACTTCATGCTATTGTACACATATATTTGTTGTACTTGTTGTTAAGGGTTTACATGTATGTAGTCTTCAAGATGATGAAGATGCCTACTTCATATTTGATGATAATTTCGTGATGATGTTGAGCATGATGGAAAGAGGGAGCTATGAGAACTTCAATGACATTAAAGTTTGATAGATGATCTTATTTCCATGTGGAGGAAGATCTAAATTCTACGATGAATTGTTGTTGCAAAAGGAAGAGCCTGTATGACTAGAAGAATAAGATAGTTGATGGGCTTGGAAAGTGTATATTTCCCTAGTTGAGAGGGAATTTGAAAAGAAGTGAATAACTTGATGAAAATGTTAGATCCCTATACTACTAGTGTAACCCCTTATTACTATTAGTGCAACCCCCTTATTATATTGTTGTGCCCATGTAGTACCCATATTGCTATTATTGTACCCCATAGAAGCCCACTATTATTGTTGTGCCCCTACATTATTATTGTTATGTCGGCTCGGCTCTGATTATATTATGACCCCTTAGACTCCTATATATAGAAATGAGGTCTTTTCATTTGTATCATCCAAGAATTGTTTATTTGTATAATGTAAAGGAGGTTGACCCCTCAAAGAGGTTGAATTATAAGGCATTTATATTTCTTTCTATCTTTTTGTGAGCTGGTTTCATAACATTTGGTATCAGAGCTTTGGATTCTAGGGTTTCGTTTTTCCAAACAGGTTATCATGGAATTTTCGCTATAACCTTTTTGCTACGAAGTTTCAGAGGCTAAAGAAAAACCCTTTTGAGAAAAAATCGTTTGAACCTCAAGTCCGAATTTTAGATCTTGTCTCGCTACATTTTCTGAGATATGATCTGAGGAATTTAGGGTTTTTTACAAGCTCTAGAATTTCATCCAAAACAGATCATCATGGAATTTTCGTGATAACTTTTTCGCCACAAAGTTTCAGAAGCTAAAAAAATCCATTGGAGAAGAAATCACACTGAACCTCGGGTCTGAATTTCAGAGCTTGTCTCGCTATATTTTTGGATGCATGAACTGAGGAAGCTAGGGTTTTTGCAGACTCCCGAATTACATCCTAAATAGGTGACCTTGGGAAAATCATCATAACTTTTTCTTTGAGCATCAAATTGAAATTTTGGAAGAAGTTATAGAAAGAGGACGAACTGTATATTTTTTGGATCTAATTTGCAGAACCTAAGGTTGAAACGATGACACATGGCAAGTCGTTCAAGTTCACTCTACTGAACTAGTCTATAATTAGGTCATCGCGAGAGATTGGGAATAAATCTTTCTTCGGGAATCCAATTGCGATTAGATTTGTGGAGTTAGAAAGAGGACACAGAGGGCTATTACAAGCCAACATTTCAAAACTTAAAGATCCAAAATTACAGGGTTACAGTCGTTTCAAGATCGAGCTCCTAAAATCAAGAAAAAATCAAGATGAGGAAGTTTGATGGCAAGGATCTGGTAAATTGGATATTATAGAAGGAGAAATATTTTGATCTACATGGTGTACCACTATTACAAAAGGTATGTATTGAGTCTAATTATTTAGAGAAAAATCAATTTTTATGGTATAAAGACCTTTGTTCTCGTAAACCACTTGTCACGTGGTCAATTTTCACAGAGGAAATGATAGCACATTATGAGGATACAAAGAGCAACACCTTTAGCCAATTGATAAATCTCAAACAAAAGGGTTGAATGATAGAGCACATCGAGGGCTTTCAAAAATTGAATATAAGGGTAAATGATATTCTATAGAAGCAAAAGATAAATAGTTTCATCTATGCAATGGTAGCTGATATCGATGGTATGAAAGCATATTGGAAGAAAGACATGGAAGGTTTGAAGGAAGGTGGGACAAAGCTGCTACAAGAAAGGCCTCCTAATGACGAAAATGTTCAAGAAACGTCAAAAGAAGAGGAAATACACTGAGAACCAACCCTAGAGAAAGAACAAATGAATCCAACCATATCTTGTATTGCAATGGCTTAAATTACCACTCCTCAAACTCTCAAGATAGAAGGGCATATGAAGAAGAAGAAGGTTCAAGCAACAAAATATCAGGAAGAAAAGTATCAAGAAACATCAAAAGAAAAGGATACTTACCAGGAACTAACCTCAGGAAAGAAGAAATGAATCCGACCATATCTTGTAATGCATTGGTCAGAATTACCACTCCTCAAACTATAAAAATAGAAGGACATATCAAGAAGAAAAAGATAATAGTTTTGATTGATTCGGGTAGTACCCATAATTTTATTCATTGTAAGATAGCCAAGGAATTGAATTGCTTCCTATATCTAACACTAGAGTGTTAAGTGACGGTTGTAAGTGGAGGAACCATAAATTGCTCTAGAAAGTGCCATAATATCAAGCTATCCAAGGGAGAATATGTATTGAATAGCTTAATGCTTTCCATTCCAATGGGTGGTGTTGTTGTTGTACTAAGAGTCCAATGGCTACAATCCTTGGGTACAATAACTTTTAATTTTCAAGAACTTTTCATGAAATTTTCTTAAGAAGGAAAGGAAGTTGAATTAAGGGGTATCACAGGGAAACCAGGAAAGATAATCAGCTCTAACGAAATGACAAAGCTTCTAAATCAAAAACAACGAGGCGTAATTGCACAATTATGTTTGCTAATGGTTGCCACATCGAAATCATCTATTTCTCCAGATCTCCAAAAAGTCTTAGACAATCATTCCAAGGTATTTGAGACTCCCAAAGGTCTTCCACATATTCGTGATCATGATCACGCTATTCATTTGATTCCAAGAAGTGTTCCTCCAAACATAAGACCTTATAGATATCCATATGTCCAAAGGAGTGAAACTGAACATATGGTTGCAAAAATGGTAGAGGTTGGTATAATTATCCAACAAAATTTGATAAACAAAGCAAAGGATGAATGGAAGAATCGCGAAACAGGGTGGGAACTCATTCAAAAGTTGCCGAAGATCCTAGTTCCAACAATATTGCGAGAACTTGACAAGGAAGGAAAAATCATATTGGAACCTGAAGCATTCACAGAATCGAGAAGTCGACAACTACGAAATCGATTAATTTCAGAGTATCTCATCAAGTGGAAGAACTTACTCACTGAAGATTCCACATGGAAGGATGATAATTTTATATAGAAGCATCCAAAACTACTCAACCGTTGAGGACAACACTTTTTGAAGGAGAGGGGCATGTTAGGTCCCTATACTACTAGTGTAACCCCTTATTATTATTAGTGCAACCCCCTTATTATATTGTTGTGCCTATGTAGTACCCATATTGTTATTATTGTGCTTCATAGAAGCCCACTATTGTTATTGTTGTGCCCTTAATTATTATTGTTATGTCAGCTCTGATTATATTATGACCTCTTAGACTCCTATATATAGCAAGGAGGTCTTGTAATTTGTATCATCCAAGAATTGTTCATTTGTGTAATGTAAAGGAGGTTGCCCCTTCGAAGAGGCTGAATTCTAAGGAATTTATATTTCTTTTCTATCTTTTTGTGAGCTAGTTTCATAACAGAAAAGGCCAGAAGGATGTTTGAAATAAGAGAATAGATGAAACACTATTAATGGTTATTCATAATCAAGAAAGTTGTGAACAAAACTTGGATGTTTTTGGGATAAGTGCTGAAGCTAAGTTGGGTGCCGCTGAAAAATTGAAGAAGATGGCTTCCAAAAAATATGTGTTTGCATAATATAACGATGACCTAAGCAACATCAATATATTCGAATATCCCATAGGTTTGTGTTAACTTGTATATATATTTACATTTGTTGCTAATTGGGATTGTCTTTGTGTAGATCTCTCCATAAGAAGGTTGAATGTTTGAAGCATGCTTTGATTGGTGGATATATTTGGTTTGGTTGAGAAGGAGAGATGAAGCATCTTGGGGGCACATCTAGCCGGTCCGTGATGATGTCTACATCCCAAAGTAGGGAGGGTGGCTTTGGTCTTAGAGCTCTAACCTTGGATACCCACCTAGATCTCTGGGTTGGTGTTAGAGCTAAAGTCTGATGGTACCTAGATTGGCTAAAGCTTGGAACACACCTTAGTCCCACATGATTAGGAACCCTGGTGTCTCTTATTTGTAGCACTGCATGTGCTATGACTGTTATGAAACCAGCTCACAAAAAGATAGAAAAGATAGATCAACGCCTTAGAATTCAACCTCTTCGAGGGGGCAACCCCCTTTACATTACACAGATGAACAATTCTTAGATGATACAAATGACAAGATCTCCTTTATATATATAGGAGTCTAAGGGGTCATAATAAATCAAAGCCAACGTAAAAATAATAATGTAAGGGCACAATAATAACAATAGTTGGCTTCTATGGGGCATAGTAATAACAATATGGGCACTGCATGGACACAACAATATAATAAGGGGGTTGTACTCATAACAAGGGGTTACACTAGTAGTCTAGGGACCTAACATGCCCCTCTCCTTCAAAAAGTGTTGTCCTCAATGCTTGAGTAGTTCTTGATGATTTTGTAAAAAATTCTTGTCCTCCCATGTGGAATCTTCAATGGGTGAGTTCTTCCACTTGATGAGATACTCTGAAATTCATGGAGTCCGTAGTTGTCGAGTTCTTGTTTCTGGGATTGCTCCAGGTTCCAATATTATTTTTCCTTCCTCGTCAAGTTCTAGCAATATTGTTTGAATTGGGATCTTTTGCAACTTTTGAATGAGTGGCCACACTTTTTCGTCCTTCTTCCATTCATTCCTTCCTTCGTTTATCCAATCTGGTTGGATAATAGAAATAACTCAAAACAATGCTTCCGCATCCTCATCCTTTCTTGTGAGTGCATCTGCAACAACATTTTTCTTCCCCTTTTTGTAGATGATTTCAAAGTCATAACCCAACATATTTGTGACCCATTTTTTCTGTTCTTCTAAAGATAATCTTTGTTCTAAAAAGTATTTAAGACTATCATGATCCATTTTTACGTTGAAGTGTCTTCCCATTAGGTAAGGTCGCCATTTCTTAAGTGCAAGTAGTATTGCCAACATTTCCTTCTCATAAATAGCTTGCTTGAGATGTAGCTGTAAAAATACCCAATCACCTACATCAAAACTTCTTTCACTGCATTGTTGATCTGCCTGCTGTTTCATTCGATTCTGCGCCAAAGTGGCGTTATCCTTTAAAAGTTGGAGAACTTATTGTTCATGCTCGATGTGATCTTTCACTGCTTGAATATTTTTGTTCTTGATATGTCCTTCTATTTTGAGATTTTGAGGAGTGGTAATTTCTTCCAATGCATTACAAGATATGGTTAGATTCATTTCTTGATGCTTGATGTAATCTTTAACTTCTTGAACATTTTTTGTCTTGATATGTCTTTCTATCCTAGTAGTTTGAGGAGTGGTAATTCCGGCCAATGAATTATAAGATATGACTGGATTCATTTCTTCTTTCTCGATGTGATCTTTCACTTCTTGAAACTTTTTCTTCTTGATATGTCCTTCTATCTTGAGAGTTTGAGGAGTGGTAATTCCTGCCATTGCAGTACAAGATATGGTCGGATTCATTTATTCTTTCTCTAGGGTTGCTTCCCGGTGTATATCCTCTTCCTTTGATGTTTCTTGATCCTTTTCGTCATTAGGAGGTCTTTCTTGTAGCATATTTGTCCCACGTTCCTCCAAACCTTCCATGTCTTTCTTCAAATCTTCCAT
Organism: Pinus taeda; assembly: GCA_000404065.3. Taxonomy (NCBI): domain Eukaryota; kingdom Viridiplantae; phylum Streptophyta; class Pinopsida; order Pinales; family Pinaceae; genus Pinus; species Pinus taeda. The sequence continues at coordinate 388,654 of APFE030137164.1, forward strand.
GCCTTTCTTCCAATATGCTTTCATACCATTGATATCAACTTTCATGGCATAGATAAAACTATTTATCTTTTGCTTCTCTAGAATATCATTTACCTTTATATTCAATTTTTGAAAGTCTTCAACGCGCTCTGCCATTGAACCCTTTTGTTTGACATTTATCGATTGACTAATGACGATGTTTTTCTTTGTATCCTTATAATGTGCTATCATTTCCTCCGTGAAAATTGACCACGTGACAAGTGGTTTATGAGAACAAAGTCCTTTATACCATAAAAATTGATTTGGTTCTAAATAATTAGATGCAATATGAACCTTTTGTAGCAGTGGTACACCATGTAGATCAAAATATTTCTCCATCTGAAGTATCCAATTTACCGGATCCTGCCATCAAACTTCCTCATCTTACTTTTTCTTGATTTTAGGAGCTCGATCTTGAAACGACTGTAACTCTGTACTTTCAGATCTTTAAGTTCTGAAATTGCGTTCTGTAATAGCCTTTTGAGTCCTCTTTCTAGCTCTGCAAGTTTGATCACAATTGGATTCTTGAAGAAAGATCTATTCCCAATCTCCTGCGATGACCTAATTATAGACTAACTCAGTAGAGCGAACTTGTACAAAGTGCCACGTGTCACTGTTTTGACCTTAGTACTTAAAATTGGTATACAAAAAACTACAGGCCGTCCTCTTTCTGAAACTTCTTATGAAATTTCAATCTAATGCTCAACAAAAGTTATGATGATTTTCCCTAGGTCACATGTTTAGGATGTAATTCGGGAGTTTGCAAAAACCCTAACTTCCTTAGATCATATATCTGGAAATATTGCGAGCCATGATCTAAAATTCGGACCCGAGGTTCACATCAATTTCATCTCAATTGGGTTTTCTTTTTAGCTTTTGAAACTTCGTAGGGAAAACGATATAGCGAAAACTCAATGATGACCTATTTTAGATGAAATTCTGGAGCTTGCAATAACCCTAACTTTCTCAGATCATATCTTTGCAAATATGGCGATACAAGATTGGAAATTCAGACCCAAGGTTCATCGCGATTTCATATCAAATGGGTTTTTGTTTTCGATTCTGAAATGCCGCAAAAACAAAGTTATAGCGAAAATGCCACGATGCCATGTTTGGAGCAGCGAAACCCTAGAATCCAAAGCTCTGATACCAAATGTTATGAAACCAACTCACAAAAAGATAGAAAAGATAGATCAACGCCTTAGAATTCAGCCTCTTCGAGGAGGCAATTTCCTTTACATTACACAAATGAACAATTCTTGGATGATACAAATGACAAGACCTCATTTCCATATATAGAGTCTAAGGGGTCACAATAAATCAGAGTCGACATAACAATAATAATGTAAGGGCACAATAATAACAATATGGGGACTACATGGGCACAACAATATAATAAGGGGGTTGTACTAATAACAATAAGGGGTTACACTAGTAGAGCATATCATTTTGAGATCTTTCATGTACCTCTGTATATATGTAATTATGAATACCTCCCTAGTTAAAAGGGAGTGTTGAAGAATGTAACTAGTATCGGTCTTCATAATTGTATTGAATAATAATGAAATGTATTTGTCAAAAGAAAGAAAAGAAAAAATTATTTATTAACATGGGTTTCATGCTTTATTATTTTATTTCTAGGTCAAAACCTCCATTGTAGGCTTCTAGGGTTTTTGTCTTAAGTCCTAGGTTTTTTTTATCATGTAACAAACTCTTCTTGGGCTTTATCTATCTAGAAAGAAAATTATTTTGGTGTAAATTAAGTCATTTAGGCCTCCTCCACTAGGTCAACCTCAAGTTCTACAAGTCGGCCTCAAACTAGAGCCAAAAACAACTATAAATAGGTTTACTACTGAACGTCATTTGGACACCCACTCAAGTAAGTTCGATCTGCAATTCGAAGAAGAAATAGAGGTGCGAAAAGGAAAAGAAGAGAAAGAGAAAACCTAAAGTGAAGAATGAGAAACCCTAGAGAAGGAAGAAGACCATTTTATCTTGTCTCTATCTCATGCGTGTGAAGACATTGAAGCTGCATAATAACCAAAATTCCGGAGTAGCTAGGCCGAAATTCTAGAGTAGCTGGGTCGAAATTTTCTCTATGATGGAGTGTTGATGTAGTATTATTGCAGTTGATCTTTGAAGTTTGGAAGGACAGTTTGAGAGCTGACTTGGTGGAGTGAGAGAAGTCTTTTGGTCTAAGGTCTTGATTTATCTCAATTTGATTTACTAGTGGAAGAGTTTGATTGGGTTTTCCCCTATAAAGGGGTTTGACTGAGTGCCTATATATGGTGTCATTAATCTTCATGTTTTGATTTGATGATTGCTTGATGAAAATAAGATAAAATAAGAACATAAAGAAAGTTAATAAGACTACAAGAATATCACAAGTAATTATCAACATAAGAGAATCTTTCTGCCTTTCTGATTTTCTAATATCTTCTCCCTTAGCCTAACCTTCCTTGTATATGTTTGAGTCATTGACTGATTCCACAACCCTGATCTTCAAAGTCATTGACGATTGAGATGAGATTTCAACATCCCTTGAGATTAACGGTTGAGATTCATTTAATTCACTAACGCTAAAACATTTGCATCTCATCAGATTAACTCACTTTATCTAATAAAAAGCAATTGATCTAATCGCTAAATCAATTGCTAAGGTTAAGGGTCTATTAGGTGACTTTTACACGCCTAAACACTTAGGGTTGTGCATAAGTATTTGCTTGCTACAAACATGGACACAAACTATCCTTTGTTTGAAGATATGGTGGAGTCCATGGCAAACCAAATAGAAACATGTTTTCAAACTAAAGAATGTTCCAAAAGAAGCTCATAATGTTGCAAGATTCTATTTGATATCCATTTGAGTGTCAATTGTAATGATTAATTTCCATATGCAACTGTGGTAGTTCTATTTTATTACATCCTCATTGATGTTGATTTCTCCATGCCTATTTCTTTCTTAAATACAATTGGAAACACTAGGGTGATTCTTGGCATTTTGTGGATGGTGTTGCCACACAAACTAGTACCTTTAACTTAAAGCCCCAAAGATGGATGCCAACCTTGTGGAACTTGGGAGGTTGGTCACTGTGTCCTTACCAACTCTCCTTTACACTTTAGGCTAAGGTAAATGGAATCCTATTAAAGGGGATTTTCCTATGGGTTACTAAGCTTAATGTGCATCTGGTATATAGTATGAGTATGAGAAAGCTTAGCAACATAAACAAAATGGAAAACTGAAAACAAATTTTCGAGAGTTGGGGAGCGGTGGATAAAATGGTGACTAGTGCCTTCAATTGCTTGGGAAATGGTGTCATGTGAGTAATCTTAGAGGGTGGTTCTAAAGAAATATTAGGTGGTAGCAAGGAATCACTTGATATGCACAACTACACACCTAACTTGGTTGCTTAATCTACAAGTGTGATGGTGAAAAGGGTCTATAAACGATCCACTATTGAAAACAACTTGTGAAGGTGGCTCTTACCAAAGACTATTTGCAAACATTAATTTTTTCATCTTGACGATAAAGAATACAAAAGGGGGATAAGAGGGAGGAAACCATTACCCTAGTCCTTTTTAATGCAGCACATATTCTCCTCTTTTTAGAAGCCCTTCACCATACATGGATTCACCTTAGAAGAATATGCATTTGTGCCCATTTTGACCAAGTCAACCTTGAAATTATCAACCTAGAACAAGTGTCCTTAGCAAAGTTGTGTGCCTTGAAGCACCCTTTGACCAAGTCAAACCATCACTAGTCACTTCACATGTGTGCAAAAGTGTGAACAAGGTTATGTATGAAATGGATATATCCTCTTAGTGGACTACATCACCTAGGGATGTGTGCATGAATGGATGAGGTGGATGGATAAGATGGAAGGGCGAAAACCCTAGGGCACTTGATTATTAGTCTTCTGAGTTCTCTATTTAACTCAAGGCTCAACTAACTCCTCAAAACTCATGCAAATAAGGATAAAACATGAATGAGTTTAGCATGTGTGAACAAGGCTAAATTGAGACTAGGACAAATAGGCTTTTGGTCATGTGTTTTTGCCTCAATATATGTGCCAAAGGGGCATGTATTATCTTGAGTTGTGTCATAGTTTTAAAAGCCGAAACTAGTGACCGGACTGGTCCACCTAATAAATCGCATTTCAAACCGGAATCGGTCAAACCGGGATTGGTTAGACCTCAATGAACCGGTTTAAAAAAACACATGAAATAATTATTCTTTAATGGAAAAAAAATGTTTTTAAGATTTAAAACCATGATTCCAAACCAATAGACACAAAATATACAAAGTTTTCTCATATATATACCATGTAAAGGTGAAAACATCAAAATGGCACCAAGTGCAATACATATCAATAACAAAATATATAATCAATGAGGCTCTAAATGGCCTCTATAGTCCAAAAACAAAGCCTACATGCTATGGGGCCATTGGCCTACTACAAGTATTTATATATGATATCAGTAATCAACATTATTACTTGAAACTTTGAAAGTTGAAACTTCTCATCATGATCAAACTTAGTTGGTTGAGTTTCGACTCTCAAACTTTGCAACTGCTTGAGTCACAAACTTCTCTGCTGGTTTAGTGACTTGAGTTTCAAACTTCTAAAGGTATTTTTCCCTAATATGCCATATTACTTCATTTGGTGCTCCACATGGCTTTACAAGGCCTCCTATCCCAACAAAGTGTTGCTTGAACATGTTAAAACTTAATACCCCCTCCTTCAATAGATTTTTGGCAATATTTGCAGATCATTTTGCCATCAATCATATAACAATGAGTCCATGCAGTGTCATTGGCTTTTGGAGGCATGGTGGCTACTACTTAGCTCAAAATATCTATTGTTCCACCACTCCAACAAAAAATCAACAATCTCCAAGCTCCCAATGAAACACACAAAAACTCCAAATGAGATGTGTGAGGCAAATGAAGCGGGTGAGCTCTTTTTAAAGGCTTGGCTAGGGTGTTTTTGGAGGGAAACAACCCTTACTTTCCATCCAAAACACCCAGGAAGCTTCCAAAAAGAGTTTGTGTGGGTCCATCACCGTCCACCGCAGCCCCGGCAATGAACCGAATGGTTTGACCATTTTTTGTGTTTTTTGGCGAAGCTAGCGCTTAAACCAAGTTTTTTGTTCAGTTCGACTTGATTGGTCTCAAGGAAGTTTCCTGTGCTGTTAATGGGGAGAATTTTGAAAACAATGTATGAGCTGAGAAAGCTTCTTAGAGCAAAGTCATCATGTTTTTGTCATCTTGAGTATTGAATGAATGCAACAGTTTTCAACCTAAGGTCACCATGCCAAGTTATCACTTCATTAGTTAATCTAACACTGAGAATTTTGAGAGCTATAGCTCCACTCAGTGTTCCAGAGTTTTAAAAGGACTTTTGAATGAGTATTATAAGTTTTGAAGCCGTAAGATGCTAATACGTTTAATTGTCACATGATTTCTGCAGAGAAATAATGGAACTTGTTTTGCCTTTGTTAAGTAACTAACAAGTTTGCCAATTAAAAGTGAAGATTTTTATTTTTATTTTTATTTTTATTTTTTTCTGTAAGAAAACTTCACAGGGGAATTCAAGAGATGTTATCCCACATTTGTGGATGACATTTCTATTAATTTGTTGGATTGATTAATATACTTAATCTAGGTTGATTTGAATTGGGTACTTGTTAACATGGATTTAGCCAAATGCCCAATATCAATAACAAGTTATATTAATCCTGACTAAATTCTAACTTAATATAACTTCACCAACAAAAAATTGATTTCAATATATTCAAGTTAATTTGATATTTTTTGGAAATTTATTTCATTACATGTTTTAAAATATACATTGGAAGCTTAAAATTTAAAAATTTATTAGTATTTGATTTCAATATATTCAAGTTAATTTGATAATTTTTGGAAAATTGTTTCATTACATGTTTATTTAAAATTTGTTTTCAATATATTCAAGTTAATTTGATAATTTTTGGAAAATTGTTTCATTACATGTTTATTTAAAATTTGATTTCAATATATTCAAGTAAATTTGATATTTTTTGGAAAGTTGTTTCATTACATGTTTTTTTTTTTTTGCTAAGGCAAGAGCGGATCCTTCTATTCAATTAAAAAGGAGAAATAGTGTACAAACGACGACCTCAGTGGTGGGGCCCACCAATATGACAGGCCCACCCCAATCCATGGTCGCAAGACGACAAAGTGAACCTAGGGACGCGACCCACCAAGCCAAACTAGCAGCGCAAAACTAACCGTTCGATCCTAGGGTAAAGATCTAGCGGATGAAAAACATATCGGGTGGCCAACAAGCTCACCTTTTAACAAACATAACGGACGTGATGAACTCTGTAAACCATATAACCATATTGGGTCCATTTTTGGCATAACCAGCAATCACTTTTACTACCCGAAATTCACCATTTGCGCGTGATTTATGTAAACAACTTGAAACATAACTGTTGTATTGGACCCACCAACAAGCACGCTCAATCCTGGCCGTGGATTGTCCTCGCTTGATCCAACGATTAGGGATCATATCGCGCAGACTAATAGCACCGATAGTTAGCGCGCGATGAGGGAAGTAATTCCTCCCCACCCTTGGCCACGTGTCACGTGGTGAGTGGAATTGCTCCCGATTGTGAAAACCGCTTCCAACCTAAAGAGCATGTGATAAACCGGAAACCACCCCAAGGGCAGTAAAGCGATCATAGGAATACAATTGGGGGTTTTGCGCCTGCTGAGAAAATCAGGATTCCGCCACAAGGGCCAAAGGAAGATGAAGATCCCTCCTTCCGTCCGTCCCTCTCAGACAACTGGTTTGCTGTTACTTGGGTTAAGGAGGTCGACATAGACTTGCATCCTAAAAAGGACCTCACATATGTCATTACATTTCATGATGAATTCAGATCAACGAGACCTCGTCTATGTGGCTCTGTTTCGGAAATTTTGTCCCTTGATTTTTCCTGATGCTGCTGTCGGTCGCTGGTGGCCCTAGATGAGCATTCCTCCTCCAACCTGTTATCTGTTATCTCCTCCCACCAGCAACACAAGTCAATATGCTTCTTTTGTACCCCCTCCTTTGCAAGCCAGTTCGCTACGTTGTTGGCTTCCCAATTTCATTACATGTTTTAAAATATACATTGGAAGTTTAAAATTTAAAAATTTAAATTTGAAAGTTAATATAAAGTTTAAGATATAAATTCACCTTAAATATAGAATTTAAAATTTCCCTAGCCAAATACCCAATATCATTAACAACTAGTTATGCTAGTTATGTTAATCCCGACTAAATTCTAACTTAATATAACTTCATCAACATTTAAAATTTGATTTCAATATATTCAAGTTAATTTGATATTTTTTAAAAGTTGTTTCATTACATGTTTTCAAAGCTAAATTGAAAGTTTAAAATTTAAAATTTAAAAATTAATATTAAGTTTAAGATATAAATTCACTTTAAATATAGAATTTAAAATTTCACTTACCATCAATGCCACTTGAAAAAATCTCAAACTTATGGGTTACTCATTGGATACTTGGACCTTGGTATCTTTTTAACTAGGCAGAGCTTAGGTCAGGGTCAACCTTAATTTGAATGGAAGAATGATATCCACTCATGGGATGTTACTATGATTGTGCAATGATTGATAGAGCTTGGATGTTTTTTGGGATAGTTTATTTTTGCCAAAAATAACTGCCATTCTCCATTTTTCTCTATGAATTTTGAATTTACAATCTAATTGAGATTAAATTCCACACAAATCAACTAATTTACACCTTATAAATTTTATAATAAATCCATAAACTTCAATGTATATTTAAACTAAATATATATCTTTGAAAATAAATAATCAAAATTTGATTGACCATTTATACCTTGTGAAAATCTCAAATTTATGGATTACTCCTTAAATACATGTTGCTTGAATAATATGTATGCTCAGTGTCTTTGAATCTATGAAATACATATAAATCCATTGTTTTTTTTACAAGATTGGCTATGGTTTTATATATTCCAAAAGAGAGAGAGGAGCAAGCTCATGATACATATGGGTTTGGAAAGAGTCATACAGAAGGAGAGAAGGTCGGGAACACAGTCCTGGGATCCTTTAGACATGAATCCAAAAATTCCAGAGATTCCAACTACATTTCTAGCATATTGCCTTACAAACTGAGAAAGCAAGAAAATACACTTACATAACTTTCAGAAACTAAGAGACTTCAAAAACACTTATGGGGCAATTTAATATTTGTTTACAGATTAATCTTGTTGAGATCTCTGTTTACTACTCTGGTGGTTTGAGTTTTCTCCCTCTTGATTCAGAGTACTGTTTTTGAGGTAGCTGACTGTCTCTTCAAGGTGAGTGCACTTGTTGGTGAGGGAGTCTATTTCAGCGTTCCAACTCTCCAATTCTCTTCAAAGCTGAGTTTTCAGAGCTCATTTGAATCTTCAAGTCTTGGATTGTCTCTCTTATCTTGATGATCATGAATTTGTTAGCTCTGCATGTAGCACATCTCTCATTTTGGAAAGCTCAGTCTACTGGATTTAAGTCCATTGCTGAGTGGTCTTCTGTTGTCCTTTGATCTGAGATATGATCCTCTGTGGTGTGCTAGTTATTCTTGGTGTCTCTATTAGATGAAGGCCCTACCATTGTTCCCCTGAGCTTGATAGAGTGATGCCTATGATCCGGGGTTAAATCCCACATTCCACCATTGGAGAGATAGAAACCCATGGTCGCTGACCCATGGAATTGTAGCAATTTTCTTTGCATCCTTCGAACATAGAAAATGAAAGCAAAAATATCCATTGAGAAAGCCACTATTCTTCGGCCTAATTGAGAATTGGGGTCCAACTCTTGTTGACCAATCCCTTCATATGTTCTGATTTCATTTTAGCAAACTCCTAGTGACCAATAAGTGCTCATTGTTTTAGGTCTTCCACCCCATCCCAGAAAATGACCACCCGCACAACCAGGCTTTGAATGTGATTTGCAACCTTTATTGCTTTATTATTTCTATATCAAGACTTTGAAATAGGTATTTTCTAGTCATCGAGCCCTTGCCAGGCCCCTTTAGGGTCAGAGAGAACAATTAAAAACTCTCCCACGCCTTTACCAAGAAATAATAAACTAGAAAGCCTCCTCGATAGACTCTTAACATTGTTTCGGCTTCAACAATTATCTCAGCAGGCCCTTCCAGCCTTGGTAAGAAATCTTGTTGAAAATCCAAGTATGCACCATAACAAGGACCCCTAAATAGTAACCAAACCTTGAGTAACATGACCCCCACACTAGACCGCGTTACCACTTCCGAGTGACCAAAACCGAAAATTCGAGAAACGACCGCGTAATAGAAAGTCCCCTCACTAACCCCTTCTGACGCCATGTCGCAACTTGCCAAAGTAAAAAATTCTCTCTAAACACCATTTTTAATTGACACAACCCAATCGAAAAAATGTCTTAGGCCTTGATGACAACACTGGAAAGGACAGATATTAATTGTAAACAATTGAAAGAAAACTTGTGAAAAGACACATTCCTCAAAATGACTAGAGAGAAGTTCCACTTGTTGGAAACAATGATAATACTGAGAGGGGGTGAATTAGTATTAAGACTAATTTTAAATTCTTTATGCAAATTTGCTTTTCTTATTTAACTTGGCATCCTTCCATATAACTAGTAACAATATATATAATGTGGTAACAACGTACACTCAACACACAATAAAACAAACCATAAGCATCATACACATTAGACACAAGTTCTTCATGTGGAAACCCTTTCGAGAAAAAAACCACAAAGCTTGTTGTTGTTATTGATGTAAATTAAGAGCACCCACTCTATTAAATCAATCTATTTTGTGAGCACCCACTCACAAGAAACACCAACTCCCTTTGATTGTTTGCTAGCACCGACTAGCAGGAAGCACCAACTCCCTCTTGTTGTAGACACTTGTCCAGCTTATCAGAAGCGTCGTGTGAGGCATTGACCTCATGTATTTTTTGCAAGAACCAACTTGCAGCTCCTTGGATTTATGCAAGCACTAACTTGCAGGAGGCGCTGACCCACAAGCCTTCTCAAGCTCCACTAGAGATGGAAGCACTAACTTCTTATATGTAGGCACTAACCCACATTCAAAATGGGAACTGAATCTTCATTGTAATTTGGTAGCAACTCTACCTAATCTCACCTTTGATCTTTTTCTCACTCTTTTGCACTTTGCAACTCTCTACAACATTCTTCAAGAACCCTTTGACCTTCTCAACAACATGCACTCATCTCTCTACCTCTCCACAACACATAGACTGCTCTTGGCCTTGCTTCACACAGAAGAGGCTCAACTCTCGGCATTATTCTCACAGCAGCGCACAGGCACCTTAGCCTCACACACAAAGTGTTGCTCTTAGGGTCTTTATTCTTCTTCTTAGGCACTATCTGCATTTACCCATAGAGGTGTCTCTCACCTAGCCTTTCACAGTAGTGCACACACACAGAGATCTTTCCTATAAGGCTCTCTAACAACTATGTTGCATTCCCCTCTTGCTCATTCAAGCTCCTGGATTTTATTCCTTTGTTGACTCCTCGATCGATTTTGTCACACATTCCTAGTTCCATGCTACGTGTTATGCCTTGGCATGGCCCTACACTCTGTTGTCTACGTTGGACTTGGTCTCTACCTCTGCATTCACATAGAATGGGCACCTAACTGACCTAACTGACCTCTTCATATTGAGAATTAATTCTCAGTCCACCTGCTTACTCAAGCTAGGTACAATCCTCTCTATTTGTAAATTTCACATCACCGAGACTCTCCATGCCTATTCATGGTTTCACAGTACTTCGGCATGGCCTCTCTGTACTCAGGCATGGCCTTTCTATGGATTCTTTTCCTTGTTTCCTTGTATCAAAGTTCTAGACAGTCACCTATTCACCAAAGACCAACTCCTTTGTGGACATTTACTCTTACAGTTGTCAACCCATACACCTTTCGATACTCCTCTATACTAAGATATTAGAGCTTTTCATCGCAGCACCATAGTGGCGCAATGCTACACAATTCCGATTGTTGATCTCCGATATTCAAGCCCCTTTTGATTAGCTCCTTTATGTATCTCAACCATAGGACCTGCTGTTGTGAACGGGGCTTAGTCTTAAGGTGCCAAGTCCTTTAGAATCCTACTGGGGGCATTTCTTTCCTTTGTTAAAGTTCTACGCCCTTGATTTCATGTTGGCTTCATAACTAGGTACTAACACCATCAGAGCCCTCTTTATCTACATTTTTCAATTGTTGCCATTGTGCCAGCAACCATAATCCATCAATCGTCAATCTCTGATTTCCTAGCTCCTTTGGCTTAACCCTTACCATGCATTTCTCACCATCAGATTGACATTCGTGACTGGTTTCTTATCCTTTTATTTCTTAAGCCTTTAGACTCCCACTAGGGGTTGTTCTTTCTTTTTTAATGCACCGCGCCATTGGTTGTTTGGGTTTCCTCTAGACCATTCGCTAACTACATTGGAGCCCTTTTATTAGGGATTTCCACATTGTGACCATGTCTCATCCATCACAAAGCTCTGATTGTTGATTACCAATTGTTCCCTATGTTCATCCCTAGCCCTTGGTCCTTAACCTCTTCATGACCATGTGCTATCCCTTGTATCAGAGCCCTCTAGATGGCGATTTCCAAATGTGGCCAATGTGCCAACCATGACAAACCTTTGATCATCAATCACCGATGTGACATCATCACCTACCACGTGGCACTCTCTAAGTGGTGACACATGTCACCCGGATATGGTCCATTAGGCCACCCAAAATGGTCGAAAAATTCTGCCACGTGTCCTTTTGTACCACCACAACATGCTAATGTCAGCTACCACTTGGCCTTATCATAACCAATCAGGTCCTGCCATGTTTCCTTATCGGAGCTCATCACTGGCTGCCACGTGTCCTTATCGGAGCCTACCAGATGTTGCCATGTTTCCTACTTAGAGGAGAGAGAAATTGCCTCGTCAACCTCTGTTTTGCGATGATTTTCTTTGTTAATTGAATTAATCTCTCCCCGACGCTTTTAACACAAAAGCTATAATCTTGACAATTGCTCACAGGCATGTTAGCCTCACACACAAAATGTTTATCTCGTCGTATTTATTCTTCTTCTTAGGCATTGTCGGCCTTTACCCACAAAAATAGCCCTCACCTAGCCTTTCAAAGCAGTGCTTCCATTTTTCAATCTCTCTAAGAAAAACATAGATCTTTTTGTCCTTTATCATTCTAGATCTAGGGAGTTCATTTTTGTTTGCAGTAGTGAATTTTCCATATAACAGGGTTGACATGGCATCCACTCGTATCATGGTTGTCAATAAGGTAGGTCAATGTGTGGGAAGCATAACTTTCATGAGCGAGCTTCAACTAAGGTAATTTTTTCACTATTGGAAAGGTCTTGGTGTGTAGATACATTTCAAAGGTGTTTTCACAAATTATGGACATTATAACCCCAAAAAAACATAGTTTGATGCCTCAAAATGGCTTCAAAAGTATTTAGACCCAAATTTTCCAAATTGGGACCTAGCACTAACATGGATCTTGCATGCCAATTCCTCTTATTTTTCTAACTAAAAATACCAAGATAGATGACAAATTATATGGTGATTCAATCTCGATTAGCACTAGATAATCCAAAGAAAAAACAAAATGATTAGGCCGTTGTGCAAGGTGAAAATATTTACATGATATGGAACTAAATGTAACACCTTGTTTTGCCTTCCCTGCAAATTTTAATTATTGTGATGATATTGTTAGCAACATGCCTACTTCACTACCATTTCAAGATGAACTCGATGAATGGTAAAGACTTGTTTGATTAATGGAAAATTGCTAAGCAACTAAATGAGGGAGGACTGCATATGCAAATTATGACATAGCAAGCATAAAATTGTGATGGGGCATTGGGATTTTACTACGAGATAAATAAGTCACTTCTTTATCTAACCCATCATCCACAATATATATATATATATATAGATTCCCATTTTCCCTCATCCCCACTTACACTAAATTGCAACCCCATTGGTCAAAAATATATTGAGAAGTCCCCTCTCCATTCAGTGAAAAAGATGGGCCTTATACTTGAAAGATGTGTGGCCAACCCTTTTGGGGTGGAACATGCATGGGTGAAAGAGTCAATTTTCACACAAGAAAATTCAAGAATGAGAAAGTAGGTGAAGAAGAAGTGAAATAGAGAGAAGATAGAACACATGCATGAGAATGAAACAGTTATAAAGCAGTGAGGAAGGTCAAAATTGAAATTATGAAATTAGTAGACAATGTTTTAATTTTGCTTGGAAGTTTCCATTGAGTTTCCATAGCTTACAGGCACACATATGGCATGTATTAAGGTCCCTAAGGGAATAAGAAGTGATGAATGGGAAGCCTGATTACAATGTTGTATGACGAAAATTATTGGATCCACCAAACTCATGGGAATTCAATAAGTTAAGTGAAATCCTTACCTTTGAGGCCAATCCACAATAAGTTTACTCTCCCATTCCCAAATCTAGTTGGTGAAGTCTATATTTTGCCTTGCATTATCATATCCTATCTTGAGGGTGGATAATAGTGAAAGAGAACAACAAAATTAGCCTATAGTTCGGAGGAAAATAATTCTTCCTCCCTTAGTTGCTAGAAAATTCAATACTCTTAGTTAAGCATTATTGTATTGCTTAAATTGATTTGCAAATGTCCGATTACATGTATTCAATTTACTAGATAAATTTGAATTCCATATATTAATTGTCCAACTATCAGATAACTTTAATTCACAAACTTAAAGTTCCAACTTGATAAGATATGAAATCTTACTGTTTGGAACCTTGATTGTTGGGGATTTGTAGACGGGGTACCATATGATCAGGAATCTCTGGAATATCGAGTATCGACAATTGGGGTTTCAGAATTTCGAGAATACACTTCCCTTTTCAAAGTATCGACATACCAATATCCCAATACTAATGGAAACGTTAGGAAAAAAACTTATCACAGTGTTAAATTGGCAACTAGGGCCAAACTCCATGTGGGTCAGCTTATTTATGGCAGCTGATATTTTTATTGGATCCCTCTCATCGAGAGGTGTAGAATTGATCCAAAGATCATCCAATTCCGATAAGTATCTGTGGAAATATGAAATTATTTTGATTATGTAATTATTATCGAGTCGACCAGCGCTTATGTAGGCTCAAGAAGCCCAATAGACGTGTCTATTTATCATCCACGTTTTAGTATAAATTGGTGAGGACTTGAAGTCATTTGGGACATGTATTCTTGAGGTGATCTCCTCTCCACGTCTTCGGTTTTTGGAGAAGGAGAGAACCAAAAGAATACGCTAGCCTAGAAGGAGCCCTAGCTGCAAGATGATGCCCTTATCCTACACTGAGCATGGAGACAAGTCATATGCATGGAGACAGTCATTATACAAGACAGTCAACGTATCTGCTATGTTGGAAGAGCCGCAGTACAATCTTGACGATGTTCCGCAGGCACTTATACATTGTCACCTATATGTACAACAATCAATAATATATATACGTTAGCTGTCATGACTATATCACAATATACGCACAGTCACATAAATTCCCTAAATGTTATGAAGATATACGCACAACATTCAAGGGATACATACATAGCTATGAATAGCATGAAAACCCAAATCTAGCTACAGTGCTTCATACACTGGTTATGAAGACTCTATGTACACTGGACATATATACATTGGTTATGAAGACACTCCACACAGTTGTGAAGACATAATCCAACACAATTCATGAAGGCATTTGGACATTGTTCATGAATACGCTATTCTTAGAAATATTTGTACGCAGTCAAAAGTCAAGAAGATCCGCATTTCGATGAAACAGATCTAGGGTTCAGTGCATATCTATGATCTGAATATTTAAATGATAAAGCAAAGTTTCTATCTCATTGTGGGCATACCTCTCGGATAAATAAAGCAACAGAAACTGCTATTGAAAAGATGCAGTCAAATGCAGCAGTACCAATGAATCTTTATACACAACAAGACGCAGTCATGGATGGAAACTTTATACGCAGTTGTGGAATCATTTATACATAAGTCCCAGGATCTAGCTGCTATAATAATGTCTAGCTACAGTCAAAGAGATCTAGCCCTTATGGTAACCTGCAACTGTCAAAAGGAATACCAATACGATATGTGAAGGTGTCAGGAGACCATTAACACAACAAACCCTATACACAACAAATAATGGGATTGCATGGAGGATTCTATAGCCTAGCTGCTTTGCTAGGCTGCAAGCCATAACAAGCAGCTAAGACTGATATCAACAAAAGCAAATTATTGTAGCATGATGAAGGATCAAGAAGGCAAAGGCAACATCATGATGAGCAACACTATGAAATCATGTGCATGGGCAGCACAATGATACATGGAGTAGGGGCAGCAACATAATGATAATACACATCAATAAAGACAGCAACATGATGATGATGCATATTAGTATGGGCAGCATTATAAGATCATGAACATGAAGGACAACACGATGAGAACATAGACATGGGCAACATGATAATTATCATGTTTAGTGCAGCATGGTATAGTATGCAGTGGTGCAGCAAGAGGACCAGATGCAACACAATGATAGGTGAAGGAGTCATCTTGGAGAATCAATTGAAGCAAAATGACTTCAACTGATCTCATCATTATAGGAGATGATCTATGCTCAGATCTAGATAAGTCAAAGTGTTGACTTTTGTTGTAAATGTATTATCTCTCTCTCTCTCTCTCTTTCTCTGCTGAACATTGAAGAACATAACAAAAGAATTGATCAAGGGTTTCCCCACACATTGTGGGGTTTGTCCCTGGCTTGCGCCACATCTTGTGTCCTCTTGTCTTGGCTTGTCTTTCGCAATTTATATTTATTTTCTATCTGCAGTTTACTTTACGCTGGTGTGATTGCTAATATGGAAAAGAAATTAAATAAATTACTCTTGCATGGAACATACCTAAAATTAACATGGGATCAGTGCTGAGGTGAAGACAATGCCCAAGCAAGAGTGAAAGAGCAATCACCAAGGACAGTTGGGACAAGACGGAAGGATCAGTGGGTTCCTCATAATTCACATAGGGTGAAGTCGAAGTAGAGCATATTATCAACATGGCGCAACAGAACTTCTGATGACTTCATTGGGAAGTTCGGATTTAAGGGTGGAAGGAAAGGTAGATGTCTTGGTTATGAGTTCGACCCTTATGCGAAGTTGTGTCTGAATGACAGAGATGCAGGTCATCAAAGACACGACCGACTCTTCAAAGAAGCAAGGAACCCCAGGTAAGAAGAATCAAATATTGTTTCTAATAAGATAGAGAAGTGTTATCTTGTATTGGCCCTCTCCTTCAGATTCTTTGGGAATCTGGCATATTGATTGTAGTGCTTCAAGGCACTTCATTGGATAGAAGGGTGCACTCTCTAATTTGGTAGAGATGGAAACAATCATGGGATTACACTTGCAGCCGATGCCACCTATCCTGAAAAGAGAATGGAAGTCAAAGGTTTTATGGTGGCATTCGTCAATGGAAAGGTACGTGTCTGAAAATTGAATTTTCGAAGATGTTTTTGAGTTTCGAGTTGTATCAAGTTGCAGGAAGTCCACTAGGGACCATGTCCATTGACACAACACCAGAGGTCTATGAGTCAGATGGTGACAGAGATGCCTGAATTCAAAAAGAGCATGAAGGTACATGTCTGAGATGTACCGAAGGAAAATTTTACAAGGGGACCATTCCCCCTCATGTAGCAGGTCCACAAGTTTGGAACAACCCATGGAGTTTGAGATTCTTGAACGAGAATCTCATGTAGATAGGTGGAAGAAAGCCCTCTTTGGCTTGAAGCAAATCACCCCGAGCATAGTATGAGAGGATCAACAACTGTCTGATGAAGTTGAGATTCACTAGGAGTGAAATCGATCCAAACCATTACTCGAAGGTTGTGGATGATAGACCTCTCATACCGGCACCTATGTCTGACAAGTACAAACCCTATAATTTGTAGGAGACAGAGGGAGTTGGATTCTGTATGTGGAATGATAAAATGCAAGCATGTGACTACCTCAAGGATATTAACTTTCAGAAGCTATATGGTAGTAAGTCGGACCAAATTTGCGAAATGCCTCTAAGTTTCATAAACTCAATCATGTTGATGTTCTTGGTGAACTTCCTTCTGGACATATGTTTTGCAGTTAACATGGTGAGCTCATATTTGGTTGAGCTTCACTGGATTGGTGCCAAGAATCCTCTGAGATATCTTCGGGGCACAATCTCTCATGGATTGAGATAAACTGTCGGAAATATGAAAACTGCATGATTATTCGAATGTTGACTGGGCAAGCATTATGAAGGATCACTAGAGCACTTCTCAGTGCTGCTTCTATTTGGATTCTGCTTCGATATCATGGATGAGAAGGAAGCAAAATTCGATTGTTATTACCGTCGAGACTGGATACATAACTGTGAGTATGACCTCGTATGAAGTTGTCTGGTTGTGGAAACTCTTCAGTGAGTACACATGATGAATACCACTGTGATTCTCTGTGACAACCAAAGGTGGGATTCGATTATTAAGGAATCTCGTATTGAATGATTTCTCTAGCAGATAGACATCGAATACTGCCTTATCTGGGATATGGTAAGTCGATGAGCAAGGAGGCTCCATCGCACTGAGATGATGTACAGATCAGAGCCCCGGGGAAAAGATCAAATTTGTGATTTTCTCGAATGACTTGGAGTCATCAAGAGACGTTTGTAAAAGGGTCCTGCATGTTGCATACATTGAGATCTGGGGGGCTTGTGGTTCTTACTGGAGCAACATACAACCACAACGTGACTCACCCTCCCCTGGTGGTGCACACTGGAACAAGATGATTCGCTCTCTTGTGGGACAATATGATTCGCTCTCTTGTGGAACAAGATCATTCGCTCTCCATTGTAGGAGGATTGATTTGCTCTCTTGTGAGGCCTGGATTGATGTGTTCTCCATGGCGATTGTAGCAGGATTGATGTGTTCTCCTGTGAGGCCTGGATTGATGTGTTCTCCATGGTAAATGCAGCAGGATTGATGTGTTCTCCTGTGAGGCCTGGATTGATGTGTTCTCCATGGCGATTGTAACAGGATTGATGTGTTCTCTTGTGAGGCCTGGATTGATGTGTTTCTCCATGGCGACTGTAGCAGGATTTATGTGTTCTCCTGTGAGGCCTGGATTGATGTGTTCTCCATGGCAATTGTAGCAGGATTGATGTGTTCTCTTGTGAGGCCTGGATTGATGTGTTCTCCATGGCGGTTGTAGCACGATTGATGTGTTCTCCTATGAGGACAGGATTGATTAGTTCTCCTGTCGAGGCATCTTACCCATGCAGTCTGGGACTCATGGGAAGTACCTCTCATCTTATCAATGAGTAGGGAAATGAAGTTAGGGACCATAGTAGTACCAATGGATGCATCGTTGTATCTACCGTACTCCCTATGCGAGGATGACCTCCATTGATCTGGGATCAACGATATTGGTCTGGGACCAGTGGTAGGAGTTGTATCATATTATGACGTTGACTTCAGGTCGGTTGAGACTGGTCTGGGACTAGTGGTACATACTCTGAGACTAACTTCGTGTCAATATAGGACTGGTCTGGGACCAGTGAGAGTGTTACATATTATGACGCTGACTTCGGGTCGGTTGAGACTGGTCTGGGACCAGTGGTACACTCTTTGAGCCTGCGATACTAGTCTGGGACCAATGGTACACTCTTTGAGCCTGCAATACTAGTCTGGGACCAGTGGTAGGAGTAGTACCCACTATGATGCTGACTTTGGGTCGGTTGAGACTAGTCTGGGACCAATGGTACACACTCTGAGACTGACTTCGGGTCAGTGGAGAATGGTTTGAGACATTCTCAATCAATTCTTCTTCTTCATAGTTCAGAAGAGTTGAGCAGAGAAGAGTAGAGCCAGCAGAGTTGAGCAGAGCAAAGCAAAGCTAGCAGAGCCAGCAGAGCTAAGCATAGCATAACAGAGCTAGCAGAGCCAGCAGAGCTAACAAAGCTAGCAGAGCCAACAGAGCTAACAAAGCCAGCAGAGATGAGCAGAGCATAGTAAGAGCCAGCAAAGCTTATTAGAGTTGGGTAGAGTAGTGCAGGGAACTGATGGCAGAGATAGTACAATCGGACTTATGGATCAGCGGATGGAGTTCTCCCTAGTTGAGAGGGAGTGTTAAATTGGCAACTAGGGCCAAACTCCATGTGGGTCAACTTATTTATGGCAGCTGATATTTTTATTGGATCCCTCTCATCGAGAGGTGAGGGTTGATCCAAAGATCATCCGATTCTGATAAGTATTTATGGAAATATGAATTTATTTTGATTATGTAGTTATTATCAAGCCGACCAGCTCTTACGTAGGCTCAAGAAGCCCAATAGACATGTCTATTCATCATCCATGTTTTAGTATAAATTGGTGAGGACTTGAAGTCATTTGGGACATGTATTCTTGAGGTGATCTCCTCTCCACGTCTTGTGTTTTTGGAGAAGGAGAGAACCAAAAGAATACATTGGCCTAGAAGGAGCCCTAGCTGCAAGATGATGCCCTTATCCTATGCTAGGCATGGAGACAAGTCATACGCATGGAGATAGTCATTACACAAGACAGTCAACGTATCTGCTCCATTGGAAGAGCCGCAGTACAATCTTGACGTTGTTCCGCAAGCACTTATACGTTGTCATCTATATGTACAACAATGAAGAATATATATACATTAGTTGTCATGACTATATCACAATATACACACAGTCACGTAAATGACCTAAATGATATGAAAATATACGCCCAGCATTCAAGGGATACATACGCAGCTATGAATAGCGTGAAAATCCCAAATCTAGCCGCAGTGTTTAATACGCTAGTTATGAAGACTTCATATACGCTGGACATATAGACGCTGGTTATGAAGACACTCCACGCAGTTGTGAAGACTTAATCCAACACAGTTCATGAAGACATTTGGACATTGTTCATGAATACGTTGTTCTTAGAAATATTTATACGCAGTCAAAAGTCAAGAAGATCCACATTTCGATGAAACAGATCTAGGGTTCAACACATATCTATGATCTAAATATTTAAATGATAAATCAAAGTTTCTATCTCATTGTGGGCATACCTCATGGATAAATAAAGCAACAGAAACTACTATGGAAAAGACACAGTCAAATGCAACATTACCAATGAATCTTTATACGCAACAAGATGCGCTCATGGATGGAAACTTTATACACAGTTGTGGAATCATTTATACACAGGTCCCAAGATCTAGCTGCTATAATAATGTCTAGCTACAGTCAAAGAGATCTGGCCCTTATGGTAATCTATAGCTGTCAAAAGGAATACCAATACACTAAGTGAAGGTGTCTGGAGACCATTAACATAGAAAACCCTATATGCAGAAAATAATGGGATTGCGTGGAGGATTCTATAGCCTAGCTGCTTTGCTAGGCTGCAAGCCATAGCAAGCATCTAAGGATGATATCAACAAAAGGAAATTATTGTAGCATGATGACACAACAAGAAGGAAAAGGCAATAGCATGATGGGCAACACTATGAAATCATGTGCATGGGCAACACAATGATACATGGAGTAGAGACAGCAGCATAATGATAATACACATCAATAAAGACAACAACGTGATGATGATGCATATTAGTATGGTCAGCATTATAATATCATGAACATGAAGGACAACACGATGAGAACATAGACATGGGAAGCATGATAATTATCATGTTTAGTGCAACATGGTGCAGTATGCAGTGGTGCAGCAAGAGGACCAGATGCAGCACAATGATAGGTGAAGGAGTCATCTTGGAGAATTAATTGAAGCAAAATGACTTCAACTGATCTCATCATTATAGGAGATGATCTATGCTCAGATCTAGATAAGTCAAAGTGTTGACTTCTGTTGTGAATGTATTATCTCTCTCTCTCTCTCTCTTTCTTTGCTGAACATTGAAGAACATAAAAGAAGAATTGATCAAGGGTTTCCCCACACATTGTGGGGTTTGTCCCCGGCTTGCGCACATCTTGTGTCCTCTTGTCTTGGCTTGTCTTCCACAATTTATATTTATGTTCTATCTGCAGTTTACTTTACGCTGATGTGATTGCTAATATGGAAAAGAAATTAAATAAATTTCTCTAGCATGGAACATACCTAAAATTAACATATAGTTACTTGATGTTTCAAGTGTTGGGTGTCATGTTTTGGTATTTCTTGTTAAAACAACCTCATGGCAAGACCCAACTCGATAAAGGAACTTTACTTTGAAACTTTCAATCTTGCTAAAAACCTCCACCTTAGTCACAAATTGTTCAGAAACAACTTACCTTCTACTGAAATACTAAATTTGACTTCATAAATACACAATCACATAAATACACTGATCGATCCACATACAAATACACAAATAATTGTGAACTAGGATTTTTCTCAATCCTATTATATTTAAACACACAAACACACGATTCGCTTGCAATTTCATTTTGTATTAATCAAGAGACAAACATATCAATCAAAAAGGGACATACATTATTCGTAGGCATAAACACACTATCTCATCACAACCAAATTTGTACATAATCTCTCATTTTGGGACTAAATTCATCAAATTATTTTTAACCACTCTTTTGGCCTAATTTTACATAGTTTAGGCCATCCATCACCCTGGCCACATGTCCAATTTATGCTTGAAGCTTACACAAATACTTTGAATATGAATCTTCATGATTGTTTCATATCCCAAATTTTCTCCCTGAATCAATAACTAATTACCCAAATTAAAACCCTTATCCACTTAGTGGTTTCTTTCCTCAAAGGCTTACATAACACATGGAGAATATGTTAATTGTCTCCATATTCTATGCTAACTTAATTAACTCTTAAATGAATGATTTAACTAAGCCTATCCTTCTAAACGCTTCTTTACATGGTTATGAGAATCTCGTCCTCTTACAAGACTTTGCCTTCTATAGTGGATTGAGTTAACAATATGTTGTAGCGGCTACAACCATCCTCCATAATTTTGCCTTAGTTTCGTTTCGGAGCCTCCCTACCAACCATCCCTAGTAGCATGTCTTGCATTGCCCAGGTACTTATGCTTTTAGTTGAGTTTCTTTGGCATATCAGCTTGTGCTTGCTAACTTGTTTGTCTTTCACCCGCAAGTTGACCTCCTGTGACTTGGTCTCAAACCAGTTCTTGTGCTGAATTGGAAAACTGCATAGCACTGGAGGGAAACCAACGTTTCTCTCCGGAATTGCGTAGTGTATCTTGGGAGCCAACACTGCTCTCCATAATTGCGCAAAGCAAGCAGGTTGCCTTCTGCAAGAAAATTGCGCAGAGCAACCAATCATTGGGCTTGCTCTCAGAATTTGTGTAGCTGTGGCTGGCAGCCTTGGCTTCAATCCAAAAATTGTGTATAGCTTAAGGGGCAGCTAGAGCCACTCAGCCCAGAAACTGCACAGAAGTCATCCCAAGGCTTGTTTTTCATTGCATGTGCTAACAGGTTGACCAGTTCCCTCCAGAACTATGCAATCTTGCCTTGTATATATAAGCAGTTTTCCCGAAAAGGAAAAAGCAAAAAGCATCCCTAGATTTTAGGGATTCATTTTTCGCATCTCGGGGTTACATGCAAAATCCATTTTACAAACCTCCCGCCAAGTGTCACTTTTTCCTAGAATTGTGGCATGCGCATCATGAGCCTTAATCTTGTCAAAACTATTTATTTTAGACCTTAGAGCTCATTCCTCACTTTCGATCTTGGAGCTCTGGCATTCCCAACGCATCTAGGAACCCTCAGCACACTCATCTCATATTTTCCGGGTAAGTCTGCTTTTCATGTCATTTGCTTCTTTTCTGTCGTTTTTCGTATTTTGATTTGTGTGAATGTTGTTTACTTGGTTTGATTGAATGCTTTTTGTTGATTCATTGCATGTTAGCTTGTAGAAGCATCATTTCAAGTTTTGCATTGCATTTCCTTGTTGTCACATGCATGACATTGTTTCTGCACTAACTGTGGTCATTGCAGCGACTCGCTTCATAATTTTTTTGGTTTTCCCATCTCACTGAATCTTGCACTAACTCTAATCACATGCATATTTGTTCACTCGTGTCTAAACCATCTTTGCACATGTATTCAATCCTCACTATTTTCAGTTGCCTGTCGGCTGGTCTGAGCTGCCTTGGCTTGAACCTTGCCTTGCCCAGCTTTCACTGCGCATTTATGGGATGGAAGGCCTTTCCTTTCTCCCAGGAATTGCACATATCTTGCCTCGCACTGGTCTCCCAGGATGTGCTCTACGCAATTTTGGGAGGCAATGCTTCAGTTGGCCCCCGGGATTGCGCAGTGAAATTTTCTGGGTTTCAGTCATGCTGACTGAAACTACGCATTACACAGTTCCCTTCCTCAACAAGCCAAGATGGATTATGATCTACGTAGTTTCAGAAATCAAGCATCTCACTAGCATCCTGGATTTTTCTATGCCCAGTTTCAGCAGTCAGTCTCCCAGCCTCTCCAAGAGAAAATTGCGCAATTTTCCAAGTCAGTCAATCAAGTGTGTTTCATGTCAACCCTCAAGTTGCTTTTGGTTTTCAGCTAACATTTTTCTTTCCAAGAGTGTTTCTCTATCTCTAGGTATCACAGGTGTTCATAAGTCTCTCAACAGTACATGTACAATGGCTTACAAGAGAGCAAGGTCAAAGCACACCATTGAGAGTGCAACTGGAGATGTGGTCGAGAAAGTGTGTATGAGCTTTCCATCTATGAAGACACTAAGTTGTTCATAGACAAGGAGATCAAGATCACATGGAAGGACAACAATGACATCTTTTCAAGCACCTTTGAGGAGAATCTGGAGGACCGCAAAGTCTATGTCAACATACACAAGTCTGACTTATATCGGGTTGCATGCAAGTATCCCACATTTCCATGCATGGACATGATCCACTGGATTGTTTCACATACTGAGCCAGAGGAAATGGTATTGAATAGTGTTAGTGGAACAAAACTGGCTACCTTTAGGGCAGAGAAATTTCAGGAGATATATCACTTACCACAACTGGTGAAAAAAATGGATGCACTCCTCACCCATCCCAGTAGTAGTGCGAACTCAAGAGACATCTTGAAGAGCTGGGTGAGAGAGCCATCTAAGTTCATGACGACACCCAACCAGGTGTACAAGAAAAATATGTTGTGAAAGGCTTATCAGTTCTTCGTCATCTTCGCATACCTCTTGTATGGCTAGAGGAGTACAGAAACCTTCCCGCAGAGTTGGGTGATTGTATTGGATTAGCTGGTGAACGAAGGAATACCTTCCAAATTGTCTAACATGTTGGAAGACCTTCCAAATTGTCTAACATGTTGGCTCTCCAGCTAAAGGGGCAAGTAATAAATGTCTGGCATCTTCCCAAAGGTCAACAAGAAAAGTTATTCATGCACGCCTACATTTTTTTATGCAAGTTGTGCCCGTCAGCAGTTCCCTAGCTTGGGTTAGGCATGGACACCTTCAAAAACCTTTGTGCACATCTATTGCAGGTTGTTCTCTAAGTGCAGCTTCCATGGAGTTATACTACAACTATCATACCACTTCGTCACCTCGGTGTACAAGATTATCTTTGAGCAGGATTCGCCTTGCATGTCACAGGCAGTGATGGAGGCATTGGTTAACATCACAAATTGGTATGCCTCACCTCTTGGCAACTTCATCTAAATGTATAGTGCGAAGAAGGCTCTGCATGTGTTACCAAAGTTTTCCATGGACAAGCTAGTCATGCAATAGGTTGCATACCACATCTCGACAGGGTTGTCAGCGAGACTACACAGGTAGAAGAAGGCACCTTGGCCCACTCTTCCTTTGCGAATCAGGTTGTATGAGATCCAGAGTCTCAAGCATTTTGAGGCTGAGACGGAGGAATTCAAGAGATTCACCTTCAGCATCAGAAGTTTCAATCCGTATGACCCTCATTGCTTAGTGAAGGACCACTATGCGATAGTGGATCATCCTTGGATCCACGGGCATGTCATTGGCCTAAGGAAGACCCATGGAAATATTGCTACAACTCCTCAAGGCTCAATGAACCAGTTAGAGTGGTTGTATAATGGTTAGCAGCACACAAGGAAACAACACTTGATAGGGTAGCAACATCAACAGTAATAGAGGGCAATAGACCTACAAATGATAAAGAAAAGAGGAAGGCTTCCGATAGCGTAGAGGCAGAGCAAAGCTACAAGTTCAAGGCAGATCCACTTATATTAAGAGCATCTTTGGAGATTGAGGCAAATAAGTATCAGTGCAACAGAAGGATTGCGCAAAGACAAAGGGAGAAGCTGCAACTGGAGAAGGTAGAGAAGAAGTTACAAGAGGTGAAGCAACAACTAAGGGAAGAACAAGAGCTTTGCAGAAGGGAGAAGGAAGCGCAACAGGAACAGGAATAACAAGAAGCACAGTGTGTACACATTGATGAAATTGTGTAAATACAGGTTATTGACTCATCACAACTGGCAGATAGAAAACAGGATGAACAATCGCAGGAGTCAGACTTTGCTCAATAGATTGAATAGATGTTGGAGCAGATGGACACATATTTGGTTCAACCAAAGCAAGATTAGGATACAGATCTCATGCCAAAAGGCCCAGAGGTCACTTTGCCAGCTTCACCAAATCTGAGAGCAGAGAAAGTCCCAAGTGATCAAGGAGACACTGAAATCCTTGAAGACAATCCAGAAGCAGATGTGCACAACATATCCTTTGACGAGTCACAACATAAAGTTGTGCAGTCATGCAGAGTGCCCACTTCGAATGTTCATGCATCTCCTACGCATTTTCGAGAACGAGTGATCGTGTCTGATGTGTGCAGACTTCCAGCTACATTGGTTGGTGCCATAAAGGCATATGCTGAAGCCACCAACTTAAGTGTGAGATTCTTGATCGCTGAGAATGAGTGCATTGTTAAGGAATTGCAAGCAGCCAAGCAGGGAGAAGAGCAAGCTACATCATCTGTGAGAGCATAGTTGAAGAAAGTGATATTTGATGAAGATCGTCTCTCAAGACAATCATGCAGAAGCTGTACTTAAGGTTCGTCACCGTGCATATGTCAGTTGTCCATCTTAATGGTTGGCAGCAACGTTGTGCTATGAGAACATGCATCTTGACAGACATACACACTGATGTCAATCACATGCAGATATGGAAAATGAGGTACAAGGGAGCTCCGTTGTATTTTCCAAACATGATGAAGCCAAAGGCTGTGGATATTTCTCAATTCGTTGATCTATCTTTGATTCTATTTTCTGAGTTGGTTGCATAATACGCAATTTTTCTATACAGTCAAAATTTCATATCATCATGTATCATAGAAGATGATAGTTCTGAGAAATGAGAAAAACGAGAAGAAATTATGAGACCAAAAACAAAAAATTATATCATGCCTTTTCATTAATAAGATTTAAGGGAAAATCTTTTCTAAATGGGAAGGCAATGTTATGAACATATATATTATGTAAAATAATATAAATAACTAATAATCATTAGGAAATGACATGTCCCAAAGGACATAATTCTTCATGAAAAGGAACTCCTGCCTAGCTATATAAACAAAGCCCCGATTGTATTCCAATCATATCGATTCAATCATAAATCATCCAATATATATTTACTTATCCTAAATGGATTATTTAATATTCCAAGTTTTCTATATTATCTAAAATGTGAGCTAGGTTTGGTTATTAAAAATATGATAAGGTATACAAGATCATTCAAAAACTAAAATGAGACTTTGATGTGGTAGAAAAATATATGTGGATGAATGAAATGTTGTGGTATTATAAATTACCCTCCTCAATGCTAGATGACAAAACTCCACACAATACATGGATTGTTAAGAAACCAACTCTTAAACATCTCAAGGTATTTGGTTGTGATGATTATGTACACATTCAAAAAGGAAAATAGGAGTAAGTTGGCTAATAAAGATGAGAAGTGTATCTTTATTGGATATAAAGATGGTTTTGATGGTTTTGATGGTGATGGATGTCGCCAACATGTAAGGGGATCTCCTCAATTTGAAGTCCCAATTACAGGCTTCACATGCACGAGTGTTCAGGAGCATGGATGTCATTGTGCACACGCATGCGATCGTATCCATTGGCACACTCATTGAGGCAAAATTAAAGAACCAAGTCCGACTGGAGTTGGACATGTACTTCTAACAGTTGATGCACATAGCCACCAACGTAGATTTGTAGATGAGTACATACATTGTGCACTAGTATGTCATTGGTTTGGCTGCACTTAAGACCATGATGTGCATTCTATATGACGAGTTGGATAGAGGTTCCAAATCAATGTACCTGGATGCAACGGAGGAAAGAGTTCTCTTTCAGAAGGATGTCACCATAGAGTTCGTGGACACCATAGCAGACTACCGAGCTTGGCATTAGTTCGCCACCATCCATCACCAAGAGGATGTCGATGACTTAGTCTTCCCACAATTATCTGAGTCTTAGTAATGTCTTCCATGGCTTACTCAAGCCCATTTTTGTCTCACATGGGTACATGTGCAGATTGTATTGTAAACATGTTGTAAAGCGAAAGACCAAGTGTCAATAGTAGAACATAAACAGTCATGTGTAAGTTGAAGAGTCATGAGAGTAGTTGAAGAGTCACAAATAGGAATGTCAAGGGTCACCCCACCCTTTGCTATATATACAACCTCATAACTCATTGTACAGGCTTTAGGGAGCTAAGCTTTTAATGGGTATAACTTAGAGAAAGCTTGGAGTGTATTGTAACGAGCCTTGCCTTCTCCATAGTGTAGAGCAAGTACATCTTCTTGGAGGAACAACTGGAAGTGACTATAATGTTCCACTATTGGGGCTAGTGGTTGTCATGGTTGTATGTATGATTGAATCTTTCACTCTTCGAATATAACAGAGCTAACATGTTTCATGCATGTATTGTTGTTGTAGTTCGACTATTCTGGTTACTCTAACAATGTATGTAGTTGTAACTTACGCATGTATGTATGGACTATTCCGTATGTGTTTGTATGAATCTTATCGAAGCGTGTTGTTGGTTTAACTCATTACTTTGGATTGTCAACTATTCTGCTTTCCATCTTGTGATGTCTTTCAACTCATGTGTTCCCTTTCAAGTTGCGTACTATTACAAGCTTCTAAGGGCCACGCTCTTCCCCCCTTCCATGTGTTAGAGCATTTCCATGCATCTTCCCTAAATCGATGCAAGGTCGTACCCTTTCTTCCAGTAACGACATCTTACTTGCCTCTGTGCGCAATCACAGTCAAGGCGATATCATACAACCTACTGCTGAAACTCCTACTCCAAACAGTCTGAGGTCTAGTTGGGACTTCTTACCAGCGAGATCCCTTGACATGTTGGCAGGTCCAGCACCATCAACACAATAATTAGCTTATTGTTTTAACTATCAAACCAAATTATAAAGAACTATTACATTATCCTCTAAACTAAATTAAGGGAACCCATTCCCTTTCCTAAAGGTTTGTTCAGCCTTCTAGAGGTCAAGAGTTGACTTTGAGGAGATGTGTTCACGTCAATAGGAAAGCTTGAATATCTTCAAGGTTAGAATTATATGCCTAATACCATAAAAATGCACTAGGGACCTTAGTTATAGGCTTGAATTTAAAACAATCAATGTGAAGGCTATATGATGGATCTAGGGATAAATTTAATATCAAACTTACATAGGTTTTATAAGAACCCAAAGGAACCAATATTATGGCTTTAATTGTGTGCTTGAGGCCAAAACCATCATTACTTTCATGCAAAATGGGTCTAAGGTTAAATCTAGATCCTTAATAGAAACTTAGGGCTAAAATAACTCATTTTTAGTTGAACTTAATGTCTTGGAGACCTATGTTCCATGCTTAGGACCATATGTGTTAGGGCCTTTACATGCACTTGATGTATATTAGAAATGGTCAAGTAATTAAACTTTGTAGTTCTTTAGTTTTCCTCTTAGATTAAGAATTTAATTCAAAAATATTACGCAAACAAGATCAAGTTTTGTCACTAACAAACATTTACTTGTTTTACTATGTTGTAAATGTTTGCACTGGAAACATGTTACTAATAATTTCTTTTGCTTCTATGATTATAATCCCTCTTTTTAACTTAACCTCTTTCTTAACAAGATGGACTCTATATAAGAAGTAGAGTTACATAGATCAAAACAAAAAGAGCAAATAATGAAACTCATGCAATTTACAATGTTTTTTTATGAATATATGGAATTGAACTTAGATGTATTGAGATGCTTTTGATTAGCATGTACCAAGAGAAGTGTTTCGTTTACTATTATATTTTTTAGTAAAAGATCCATGGATTCGTTGCAAAAAACACCCATTTGAAAACCCAAAATGAATTAGCATGGAGCTAAACATATGATTCAATTTCTAAATGAAAACAAATTGTAAAATAATCAATTTCAGATTTACAAAATTGTAGATATAGAAATATGAAAGATAAATGAATGCATGGAAATCATTTTAGTTTATGAAAAAAATGAGAACAAACTATATGACATATATTGCATGGAGAATAATTGCTCACAATGCTAGATTGAAGACTAAGTTTCTTAGTACATATGAATATTACATGTAGATTACAAAGGGGGAAACAAAGAATAGAACAACACATCAAATGCAACCAAAACAACTTGTAAGGCTAAAAAATTGAAATTGTAAAATTTGATTGTTGTTGCTTTGTATTGCATAAAAAAGTTAGCTTTTAAGTTTACAATGACCATAATAATGAAAGAATTCAAAATAGGAATTTATTGTTGGAAACACTGAGAGGGGGGTTAATTAGTATTTCTTTTCAATTGTTGCTTTTACCAGTTAGATCACTTATATTTAGAACACAAAATGAACAATAAAAATAAAATAATTTTATTAATATAATCTTTATAATGAATCAAGTACAATATGGGTAGGGCTCCAACCCTTAATGAAGGCACCCAGGCTCCAATGTGGGATGTGCCAAGCACATACTTGGACTTTAGTGAGGCTACGACCTCTAGGGCATCGACCCTATCTTCTCAAGGCACTAACACAATTCGTTTAGAGGCTCCAACCCCTAGGGAACCAACCCTTATATGGTTTCTTGAGGACTCTGATCCTCTAGGGCTCCAACCCTATATTGTCCAAGGTACAAAACTTATATTTGCCAAGCACCAACTTGGACTTT
Source organism: Pinus taeda (assembly GCA_000404065.3). Classification (NCBI taxonomy): domain Eukaryota; kingdom Viridiplantae; phylum Streptophyta; class Pinopsida; order Pinales; family Pinaceae; genus Pinus; species Pinus taeda. The sequence goes on from APFE030137164.1 coordinate 419,035, forward strand.
CCAAGGCACCAACCCTGTCAATTCTAAGGCACTAACCCCAAGGGCTCCAACCCTATAGCTTTATTTGTCAAAGTATGATTGGTTGTACTTCACGGCTCCCTAGGTCTTCTTCACCGAGCCCTGTCAATATTTAGCTTCACTGTAATCTCCACATCACATCATCAATGACAACCTTGTCAATTAGAAGGTATAGCCATTGCACTTCATTGTACACAAGAAAGTTCTTCAAGTCACCTCATGATTCTTCATGCACCATGGTCTCCAATAATGTCTGCAAGGACAACCTCGAGATATATTAAAAAGGTCTTCAGTAATGCTTCAAGATATCTTTAATAAGTTGCACAAGTTTTTCCTTCAAAGAGAATTAGACTCCTTTCACAATGATTGCAATGGATATAAGTCTTCAACAATAAACCCAAGGTCGCACCACAGGTCTGCAATCTGAGTTGTCTGAGCCTCCTAAAAAGAAAACTTAGATAAGTTCAAAGACTGCAGTAAGTCCGAGCTTGAAGGAGCCTTATTATAGGTAGGAGGCTACTATGTGAGTAACCGATTCTTGTTTAGCAATCATTTAATTTGTAGAGCTTCGAGAAGACTGCACAATACATTATGTGCTTACAAAATATGATTTTGCTAATTTGTCGCCATTAGCTCTAGCTACACCTATGTCTTCATGCTGACCATTCCACAACTTAGAGAGGATTGATATCTTCTAGGATTTATACCACTGCTCCTGTGGGCTCTTGCTAGTTCAACGCCCCTCCTTCATGAACATCCACTGTGCCAAAACTTTTCTTGAGCACTCCAATACTTGGCAGTTCAACCACCAATATTATACCATCTAATTTAGCATTCAGGTTGTACACTGGGATCTATAATCGTTCTATTTTGGTAGTGTCGGCAATTATATTTTTTCCTTCTCCGCTTCTGATTTTTGAGCCATTACAATGTGGATTATATTTGACTGACTATTGTTACTATTGTCTCTCCTCTATAACACCATCTCTATAAACTTCCATTTATAACGAACCAGGTAGAACGTGTTCCATAGTTTGACTATTCCACAAATCTGAGCTTGAAATATGAATTGCCCAACTAGTATTATCCTTGGCCTTTTTATTGCTTTGGTTGTCTAATCCGAGTTGTACAAGTGTGACTGTCCTTGATCCAAGCTTGAAAAAAAAACTTAACACAATAATTGTGCCCAAACAGTAATTCTTTGTCTTCTTCAGCCTCCTTCCTATTTTGGTGCTTCGTCTATGTATTCTTCACCGAATTTCTTCGCTAAAATGATGAGGTTAGACTTATATTTATACAAGTTTTCTTTCAACGAAAATACATGTTTGATTTAACTAAAGCCGTCTTGAGGGCCGACATATGTATCCCATATACGTTTTCGAATTTTTCTATGGATATTTTGACAAGTCTTTATTTCGGTATAATGGCATTTCTAAATGTTGTCTCCTTCCTTAGATGGATGCCTTACCCAAATAAACTAACTCTCATTAAAAAGCATCTTCGTCGTTGAAGTAATTTACATCAGTTTCATTGTCCTTCAAAAATACGACTACATCTTCATTATTGATGTAATTATCGTTGATTGCACCATCCTCAGATTACACAACAATATTAGTTTTTTGGAGTGCCTTTGCCAATGAATTATAGTTGTTGTTACTTTTCTGGCTTTAGACAAAACATTATCATCTTAGTTGTCAATGATCTAGGAATGTATTAATAGAATTTTAATAGAATAAGGACTACGAATTTTGTATAAAGGAAAAGATTCTACAAGAGGTAGGGTTTAGGTATGCTTAGGATGTTAATAGATAATTAGGGTTTAGGGTTAAGCATGTCATCATTAATAGGGGTTAATCATGTCAATAGATAATTTGGGGTTAAGCATGCCATCATTAATAGTGCCATTTACATAAAGGTTTTTACAACACAACTCGGGTTAAGGTTTCATAGTTTTTAGAATTAGGGTAACATAGTCTAGGGTTAGGGTTATGTATCACAAGAATATTTTCCATCTCGACAATGCCATATTGACATCAATGACAACCTTGATTAACAATCTCCCCCTTTGTCATTGATGGCAATATTCTTGCCCTTCCAACATTCTCTCCCCCTTTGACATCAATGGCAAACGGGGTGCCCAAGTACTCCCCCCATCAAGCTGCGTCTTATCAATAGTAGTTCTTCATAGGTATGTTGCTCCCCCTGTCATGGTGCTCTTCTTTCTGGCAATGTGGTTCATGATAGATGTGTTTACATTCCTTTATGTGATGAACCAACTCCCCCTGTCTGCACAACCTCTTCTAGCTCAAGTAATATTACCTGCTTAGTGATCAAGTGGAAGACATATTCAACAACAATCCATTGGATAGATAAGAGATCATGTTTTTCAATGGAGTGTTCCTATGAAATGATCTGTCAAAGAATGATTGTCAATATAGCTCATCAAGGATTTCATAAGACTTATTCACGGATAGCTTCTACAAGAATTTTTAATCATCATAAGCTCCCCCTAATTGTATGCATGGTCTTCTTTTTGACAAAGTCTCCTCGTCAAATACTTAGATTATCAAGGATCAGATCCACAACACATGTTGTTGGCTAGAGAGTTCAAGAGATTTTCGGATTGTATTTGCTTCCTTCTCCATACTTGTGTAACTTTCTTTTCTGGCATAGTTCTAGCTTGAGTAGGTGCCCAAGTCAAGTTACAATTACGTGACATATGTCCAATGTTATGACACTTGAAGCACTCTATGTTATTCATGAATAAGAATTCATGACTTCTTGCAAAATTGCTTCTAGGAGATTGACAGGGACCATTATATTTATCTTTGTGATATGACCTACAATATTTTTCCATGTGCCCAAAGTTTGTACAAGAATAGAAATAAGCAAGAAATATACTTTGGTACCTGGGAGAAGAAGGTTTCCTTGATGTACTTCTGAAGTATTTTTGCCTTGGGATCCTTTGATGATAACCATTACTTCTTGCATCCTTAACACTATCTACATTTCTTCTTGGAGTAGGATTTCTTCCAATGTCAACTTGACTCTTGGCTTTGCTCGGAGCATCAACATTTCTTCCAGGATTCCTCACATCCTTGTTATTTGAAGCATTGCCATTCTTGCTTGAGTATTCACCTGCATAGCCAAGACCTGATTTATCAAAGGGGGACCTTGGATGACTTAAGATGTCATTAAGGTTTGAGAGCTTTTCAAGTTCTTATTTAGCAATTCAACTTCCTTTTTAAGAAATACAATTTCTCCTTTCAACTTTTCACAATATTCATCTTTCATAACTAGTTGCTTCTTAATTTCTTCCATCATCTTGGTTGTTTCAAACGATTGGGCCTTAAGAGAAGTGATTTCTGATTTTAACTTGGTGATGTCATCATCCTTCTTCTAGTTGGCATATCATGGTGCTTCTCTCCTTTTTTTCTTCATCAACTTTTCCTTCTATGAATGTCAAAGCTTCCATCACCTTCTCAGCTCCTTGTGCTTGTTTCCTTGCTTGGCTTGTCTTGGTTACCAACTTGCGCTTTCTTCTTAAGTTCCTCATTTTCCTTTTTCAAATTTTAATCTCATCCATGGTAACCATAAGTTTAGTGAGGAGATCTTCAAAATATGTTTCATTCTCTTCATCTTCTAGGTCTTATTTAACCTTGATGTTATCACTCTTATCTTCACCTTCCTTAATGGGCTCTGAATTTCCTTCTTGTTGTCCATCATTTTCTTGACTAGAGATCATTGTCAACGCTCCTCTCAAGTGAAGATCATGAATTTTATCCCATATGCCTTTTGTTGACGAACATTTTTAAAAATTGGCCTTCATAGAATCAAGTAGCCCATTCAAAATTTCTTTCATTGCTCTGTATTATGTTCCTTGGATTCTCTATCCATCATACTATTGACAATCACCGATTTCTAGACTTCAATGCCCTGATTCTTTAATAAATCCATCATTCTTACCTCCAATATATCAAAGTTTCTATTGAACAATGGAGCCTTCACAAATTGATTATCTTCAATTTTGGTGGTTGAGGAAGACACATCTTTAAGAGGATTGGAGACTTTCTTCCTAGGCTTCACCATTTGTGTTCTAATGAACATCCTTCAATTTGTTAGGCTTTGAGTGAAGGTACTAGCTCTAGTACCAATTGTTGGAAATACTGGGGGGGGTGAATCAATATTTCTTTCAATTGTTACTTTTACCAATTAGATTAATTATATTTAGAACACAAAATGAACAATAGAAATAAAATGATTTTATTAATATAATCTTTATAATGAATCAAGTACAATATGGGTAGGGCTCCAACCGTTGATGAAGACACTCAGGCTCCAACCTGGGATGTGCCAAGCACCTACTTGGACTTTAGTGAGGCTATGACCTCTAGGGCACAGACTTTATCTTCTCAAGGCACCTACCATGTGTTTAGCGGCTCCAACCCTTAAGGCACCAACCCTTATCTGGTTTCTTGAGGACTCTGATCCTTTAGGGCTCCAACCCTATATTATCAAAGGCACCAACCTTATATTTTCCAAGCACCAACTTGGACTTTCCAAGGCACCAACCCCGGGGGCTCCAACACTGCAGCTTTACTTTGTCGAGGTATGAATGGTTGTACTTCATGGCTCCCTAGGTCTTCTTCACCGAGCCCTGTCAATCTTCAGCTTCATTGTAATCTCCACGTCACATCATTAATGACAACACTGTCAATTAGAAGGTATCACCACTGCACTTCATTGTACCCAAGAAAGTTCTTCAAGTCACCTCATGATGTCTCATGCACCATGGTCTCCAATAATGTCTGTAAGAACAACCTCAAGATATCTTCAAAAGGTCTTCAGTAGTGCTTCAAGGTATCTTTAATAAGTTGCACAAGTTTTTCCTTCAAAGAGAATTAGACTCCTTCCACAATGACTGCAATGGCTCTAAGTCTTCAACGCTAAACCCAAGGTCGTCCAATACAGGTCTTCAATCTAAGTTGTCCAAGCCTCCTAAAAAGAAAACTCAGATAAGTTTGAAGATTGCAATAAATCCAAGCTTGAAGGAGCCTTATTATAGGTCTGAGGCTACTATGTGACTATCGATTATTTTTTAGCAATAATTTAATTTTAACAGCTTCAAGAAGACTACGCAATACATTATGTGCTTACAAAACATGATTTTTCTAATTTGTCGTCATTCGCTCCAGCTACACCTATGTCTTCATGCTGACCATTCCACAACTTGGAGAGGATTTATATATTCCGGGATTTATATCGCTTCTCCTGTGGGCTCTTGCTAGTTCAACGCCCCTCCTTCATGAACACCCATTGTACCAAATATTTTCTTAAGTGTTCCAATAGTTGGCAGTTCAACCACCAATATTATACCATCTAATTTAGCATTCAGGTTGTCCACTGTGATCTACAATCATTCAATTTTGGTAGTGTCAGCAATTATATTTTGTCCTTCTCCGTTTTTGATTGTTGAGTCATTACAATTAGGATTATATTTGACCGACTATTATTACTATTATTCGAATTCAAGCTTCTGTGATCCATAACTTGTTAATTCATGAAAATTTTTAGAAAAAATCATATAGAGAGTATTTGGTTGACGCGTTTCAAACCAGCCAGTGTTGTTCATCTTCAGGACAAGATGAACCACAGTGGTTGGTTCGAAACGCATCAACCAAATACTCTCGATGTGATTTTGTTTGAAAATTTTCATGAATTATTGTTACTATTGTCTCTCGGCTATAACACCATCTCTATAAACTTCCATTTATAACGAACCAGGTAGAGTGTGTTCCAAAGTTTGACTGTTCCACAAATCTGAGCTTGAAAGATGAATTTCCCAACCAGTATTCTCCTTGGCCTTTTTCTTGCTTTGGTCGTCTAGTCTGAGTTATACAAGTGTCACTGTCCTTGATCCAAACTTGAAAAAAACTTAATAATTGTGCCCAAACATTAACTCTCTATCTTCTTCAACCTCCTTCCTATTTATGTGCTTCTTCTATGTATTCTACACCGAATTTCTTCACTAAAATGATGAGGTTAGACTTATATTTTTTACGAGTTGTCTTTCAATGAAAATACATGTTTGATTTAACTAAATCCGACTTGAGGGCCGACATATGCATCCCATATACATTTTCGAATTTTTCTGTGGATATTTTGACAGGTTTGTATTTCGAGATAATGGCATTTATAAATATTGTCTCCTTCCTTAGATGGATGCCTTACCCAAATAAACTAATGCTCATTAAAGAACAACTTCATCGTTGAAGCAATTTACGTTGGTTTCATTGTCCTTCAAAAATACGACTACAACTTCATTATTTATGTAATTATTGTTGGTTGCACCATCCTCAAATTACGCAACAATATTAGTTTTCTAGAGTGCCTTTACCAATGAATTAAAGTCAATGTTAATTTCTAGGCGTTAGACAAAACATTATCATCTTAGTTGTCTATTACTAGGAATGTATTAAGTGAATTTTAATGGAATATGGACTACGAATTTTGTATAAGGGACAAGATTCTACAAGAGGTAGGGTTTAGTATGCTTAGGATGTCAATAGATAATTAGGGTTTAGGGTTAAGCATGCCATCATTAATAGTGCCATTTACATAACGGTTGTTACAACACAACTAGGGTTAGGGTTTCATAGTTTTTAGGATTAGGGTAACATAGTCTAGGGTTCTGAAGACTCCCGCTGCGTCCGCTCTTTGCGACATATGTTCCCTACGGGCTTGACTTCGATCTGCGGTCGTCCATTGAGGCATTGGGATTTTAGGCTAAGGTTAGGCTTCTGCTGCGTGGCTACCCCTACGGCAGCCGGCCTCAGTCCTGATCCTATGGAGACGCAGGGCTATTCTATGGATCCGCTTTCTGCTCCTGCCTTTGACGCTTTCAACCAGCTTCTAACCGGTTTGCCTCAGAAGAAAAGAAGCAAAGCATCAAAATTTGTTAAGAAGCTCGATGACATTCCTGAGATCTCTTTGCCTCCAGAGACCCCCATTCAAGTAGCTTTATCTTTGGCTGATCATGGTCTCATTGGCCAATTCAGGGGACTTTGGCCTTCTCTGAAAACTACTGAGCAATGGGTCAATAGGAACTGGGCTCCTCTGATCAAGCAAAGTGTTACCTCTTACTTTCTTGGGCGAGGGTACTTCCTCTTCGAATTCACCTCCAAAGAAGGCAAAGATCTGATTTTCCAAAATGGGCCGTATTTCATGGGCCTTCAGGGCCTCTACTTGAACAAATGGACTCCGGACTTTGATTCGGCTGTCGATGTTCCCAAGGCTGTCCTAGTGTGGGTTTGTCTTCCAAAACTGCTAGTTCTCTGCTGGAACTGGGACTCCTTGAAGCACATTGGCAACTCTCTCGGGAAATTCATAGATCGGGCAAATAACAAGGATCAGTACTACTGTGCTAGGATCTGCGTAGAAGTATATCTAGAGGTGGGTCTCCGAGAGGCAATCAAAATCAAAGTCGATAGTTGGTCTCATGTGAAGATCTTGGATAATGAGCAACTGCCATTGAAATGCAAGAAATGTCATGTTCGTGGACACTTTGGTAGAAACTGCCCGTCCAACGCAGAGCTAGAGAAAGGGAACGAAGAGGGTTGGAACCAAGTCAAGCGAGCAAAAATCAATCACAAAGGGCAGAAACCGGGAGGACCTTCTGGAAAAGGATCTCTTCAGACTAATGTTCAACGTCCCCCTCCCAAAAAGGTGCAAGAAAACAAATTTGATCCTCTAAGCCAGTAGACAGAAGATACTCTGGAGATCGAGACCCAAAAACCAGTTTCTCCAAACAAATGTACTCCCTCAGCCTCCCTCAAAGGAGTTGAAGATCCCAAAGGTATGCCTTTAGAAACTGAGGAAGAAGAGTAGGAAACCGACGAGTCAGACGAGGAAGGAGAAATAGGAGAGTCCCAAACTTCAGTAAGAAGATCTATAAGAGGCCGTAAAACAGACAGGGAAAAAAGAGAGAAGAAGACTTACAAATACAGGTTACAGGGCAGCCAACCAACTCTGGAAACATTGCTAGCCTCAAAGCCCAGGATGTTGAAAAATCAGCCCCAAGGCTCCAAGGGAGCCCACCAGAAACATAAATAATGAAGATCATCTCCTGGAATTGTAGAGGTATGGGGAGTAAAGTTAAGGAAGAATCCATGAGAAGCTTAATAAGAACAAAGACTCCAAACATACTTCTCGTCTAGGAGACTAAGCTGGAAGACATAGTCTTCCTACAAGCAAGCAAGAAACTTTGGTTCAAAAGTGAAGCAAGAGCAATCTTTGCCCGGGGCGCCTCGGGAGGGATTGGTGCTCTGTGGAATGCCAACAAATTTGTAGTCATCTTTGAGGCGAGTAACACTCACTGGTTGCTGCTGAAAATGCAGAACCTGGACACTAAGGAAATCTTTTGCCTTTTCAATGTATACTCTCCAGTCAATATCGAGGAAAAAAAGGATTGTTGGGATTCTATAAGACACCAAGCAGACTTGATAAATTTGGAAAATACTATTATTGTTGGAGACCTACTCTTCATTCGTCTGAAAAAAGGGGAGGCAACACAGTCCAAGATCCGGCAAGGGAATGGGTGGAGGATCTTATGCAGGACTGGGACTTGCTGGACATCAAGCCTTCTTCTGGTAAGTTCTCTTGGTCTAACAAAAGAGTAGGTCCTGGTCATATTGTTGCCAGATTAGATAGATTTTTCATTCAAAGCTCCTATCCGTTACAAGGTTTAGAACCCAAAATGCACATTCTTGCTAGCAGTGCCTCAGATCATAAGCCCTTAAAGTTAGAGCTCCTAGCCCATCTAGATCTGGGTCCTATTCCATTTCGATTTAGTCCCCTCTGGGTCAAGGAGCCAAACTTCATGCAATAAGTCAAGGATTGTTGGAGTCAGCCTGTCAAAGGATCTCATTTCTTCATCTGGGAGGAAAATCTTAGAAGGGTTAAAGGAGTTCTAAAACATTGGGCCAAATCCCTGTCCAACCCCGTCATAGAAAGGAAAACCATTAAAGACTCTCTTGCCTCTCATCAAACTCATATGGAGAGCATTACAGTCACAAAGGAGATGTTAGAACAAGAAACTCAACTGCAACAGAGCTTTCATAAGGCCTGCTTAGCTGAAGAAGAATACTGGAGATTAAAATCTCGAAATCTCTGGCTCAAAGCAGGGGACAGGAACACTGCTTTTTTTCACAAACAAACCCAGGCCAGGAAATGCTTCAACACTATTTTTGAAATCAAGGAGGATACCGACATGCACAAGGACTTTGCAGACATTAAGAAAGCAACCTTTTCTCACTTCCAAAACTTGTACAGTGATGATAAGGATCCGCTCCAATACCCAGATCTGTTAGACGTTATTCCTTCAGCAATTTCTCCTCGAATGAACGAGATACTTGAGGCCAAAATCACTAAAGATGAAGTTGAAAATGCCCTTTTTGATATGGATCCGGACAAGGCCCCGGGGCCAGATGGCTTCTCCGCCAGGTTTCTCCAAGTTTGTTGGCCGATTGTTGAAAAGGACCTATTCAAAATGGTTCAAAAGTCTCAAAATACTCAGAAAATAGGAGGCAGCACAAACTCCGCCTTCTTAGCCCTCATACCCAAGGAAAAAGGCGCCAACAACTTCAGCAGATTCCATCTGATTTCCTTATGCAATACTGGGTACAAGATAATCACCAAAGTAATTGCAAATAGACTGAAGCCCATTCTTCCTAGAATAATTTCAGAGAATCAAGGAGGCTTCATCCAAGGAAGGCAGATCGTGGACAACTTCACCCTCGTTCAAGAGGCAATCCATTTAAGTCTTCTTCGAAAAGAACAAGGTATGGTGATTAAACTCGATTTAGTAAATGCCTTTGATCGAGTAAATCATAGCGTTCTTTTAAAAGTCATGAGCAAACTTGGTTTTGGAACAAAATTCATTAAATGGATCCGGGCATGCATCTCAGAGCCATGGATTGCTCCTCTTGTAAATGGAAGAGCCACTGATTTTTTCAAAGCTTCGAGAGGGCTTAGGCAGGGGTGTCCTCTCTCCACTCTGCTATTTGTCATCCAAGCCTCTGTTCTCAGCGTCCTGTTAGACGAAAAGATGCAAGATCAAGAAATTAATGGACTGTGTATTGCAAGAGGGGTCAAAAACATAAACCATGCCTTATTTGTAGATGACACTCTGCTTTTAGGTAATGCCTCTCTTTCCTCCGCCTCTAAATTTAAAGCAGTTTTGGATGAATTCAGTGAGGCCTCAGGCAGTGCTGTAAATAAGAACAAATGCCACATCTTCAGCTGGAACACTTCGCCCAGATTTCTCTCTGCTCTTTCTAGATGTTTGGGTTTTACAACCTCCTCTTCGTCGATCTCTTTCAAATATTTGGGCCTCCCTGTTTTTCGTAAGAGACTTACAAGCAAAGACTAGCTCCCTCAGCTTGAAAAATTCAAGTCTAGGATCCAAGCCCGGGGCTACTCCTGGCTCAACTCTGCTAGCAAATCTATCCTAATAAAATTTTTTCCCACCAGCCTCCCTCTATTCCAATTTGTTGGGCTTGCTCCGACAATCATATTAAAAAAAATGGAAGAGTTCATGCGCAGGTTCTTTTGGAAGGGCATAAAATAGAATGAAAAAAAGATTCCCCTTATTAGCTGGGAAACCATCTCCAAGCCACTGTGGGAGGGTGGATTGGATTTCAAAAATATCTGTCAGCAGAATGTGGTTATGGCAGCTAAGATTATCTGGAGGATCATTGCGCCCAAGCCTGGCTGGGCCCAATTGGCTCTCTGAAAAAAGTATTTCAAAGGTCCTCGTTCAAGCTATTTAGACAATGTGATCCATTTGCCTAACTCGCCTTTCCTCAAACTGTATGTTAAAGTGGCTCCTTTAATCAAAGCGCACTCCTACTAGATCCCATGAAATGACAAAAAGATCAATATCTAGACTCATAAAATCATGAATATGGACCCAATTGAAGACAGAGCCTCCATTAGAGCGCTGCGATGCTGGATGGATAGAGAGGGGCTGTGTTCGTTGTGGGATATTTCTCTTTGGAGCGATTCTGTTTGGGCAGGCTGGAAACGTATTGAGGTGCCAGCTGTTATGAAACCAGCTCAAGAAAAGATAGAAAATATAGATCAACGCCTTAGAATTCAGCCTCTTCGAGGGGGCAACCTCCTTTACATTACATAAATGAACAATTCTTGGATGATTCAAATGACAAAACCTCCTTTCTATATATAGGAGTCTAAGGAGTCACAATATAACCCAGCTGACCTAACATTAATAATATAAAGCCACAAAAATAACAATAGAGGGATTCTATGGGGCACAATAATAACAATATGGGCACAATAGGGGCACAACAATATTAATAAGGGATACAACTACAATAGTA
>APFE030137164.1:436978-481594 GCA_000404065.3 Pinus taeda
AATATAACCCAGCCGACCTAACAATAATAATATAAAGCCACAAAAATAACAATAGAGGGATTCTATGGGGCACAGAAATAACAATATGGTGGCAATAGGGGCACAACAATATAAATAAGGGGTACAACTACCATAGTAATGGGGTAATCACTAGTATTATAGGGACCCAACACTAGCTCACCTGCTTAATGAATGGTCCATGTTGCTTGATCTCCTTCACGTCTTGGCGCCCATGCACATGAGGAAAATAGATTCGAAAGGCTGGGGGCCGAATGACAGAGGCTACGATGTCTCCATGGGATATACCAAGCTGAATGAGAGGCCTTACATCCACCCCGACCCGTCACCTTGGCAGGGAGTCTGGCGTTTTCCTTCATGGCCCAAGGTCGACTTCTTTGCTTGGCTTCTTTGCCATGGCATAATACTAACATATGATATTTTGCAGAGGAAAGGGTTCCACGGTCCCTCCATCTGCTAGTTGTGTAAAGAAAATGCAGAAACAACAGTCCATTTAATTCTTGATTGCAATTTCTCTAAGCAGATCTGATTCTCTTTTATTCACAGTTTGGATCCCAATTTTCTACTGCCTTGCTCCATTGCTGATCTTTTTTCTAATTGGGCAATCAAATATCCTGGCCCACCTCCTAAAAATCAGGTAATCAAAATTGTATGGGCTATCCTTCCAAAGGTTATTTGTTGGCAGATATGGCTAGAACGAAATAGAAGAATTTTCAGAAATACTAATCAGAATCACAAGGTCTTAGAAATCAAGATAAAATGTCATATAAAGGAGTGCTTGACTGATATAAAATATAACTCTAATCTTAGCCAACAGGACATTGCTTGGGGATCATTCCTTGACTTGCAATTTCAACCAGCAGTCAGAAACGCCCCTCCTCTTAAAGACTGGCAAATAAGAAAATCTGAAATTGACTTTCAAGACTGGCTCAAATCGCAGTCAAGGCACTCTCTCTTCTTCGATGGGGCAGCAAAGGACAATCCGGGCAAAGCTAGTGCAGGAGGTGTTGTTGTAAATCCATTTGGGGAAAAAATTCATTCCTTTGCTTGGGAGCTTGGACATTCAACCAGCATTCAAGCTGAGGCTTTAGCCCTCTTTCAACGCCTCAAGATCCTTAAAGATTTAAATATAAGTGAAGCTAATGTTATAGGTGACTCCCAGATCATTATAAACGCAATGATTTCCAACTCCCCTGTGTTGGATCTTAAACTAGCAAGGCTGATATCCAAAATCAAGGGCTTGGAAAACGCTTTTCAGAAGCTGAATTACTTCCATGTGCTGAGAACTAATAATAAAGAGGCGGACGTTGAAGCCAACAAAGCTGCCCTCCTCTCTACAGGGGTCAAGATGAAAGATGAAGAAGAATCATGGGATCACATCCCATAAGCTGATTATTGCCATGTTTTACTGCCTGCTCTTAAATAAAATTGTTTGTATCTTCAAGTGGGGAAAAATCTATGAAATCGATAATATAGATTCCTTATCAAGGAAGAAGTCTTCAAGCTTCAGTTGCATTCTCATTCTTAGCAGTGAGATGCTACAAAACACATAAGTCCTCAATGTAATCAGATTTTCGACATTCAGGCCAAGATGAATATAAATACCCCATAACCATTTCTGTCAAAAAAAAAAAAAAGACATCCCACAAGCCAACAAAAGGAGTATGAGGTATGTCAAGGAAAATCAACTTGAATGCAAAGGTATTTCAAAGAGAGAGAGAGTTGTTTCTTGTCATAATAGTTATAAGGTACACCTTTTAAGTCAAAGAATGATGAGATAGGTAGGTTGGTGGGAGGCTGGTGAGGATATAATATGTTGTGACTTATATGCATTTGATCCCATTTGTATCCCCTAGTTAATCTATATAGGCTGCAATTTATTTTACAAGTATGCCCATAGGACTGAGATGTGGGTGGATAATTCAGCAAGGGGTGAGGGATTCAAAGTCATGGCTTTGAATTCGCATAATTAAAACAAAGGGGAAAATCCCTTAACGACCTCCCAATATGTTGTGTGCAACAAAGAATTGATCTAAAGACACGTCACAAGAGTTGAGAAAGATATGTATTGGGCTCATAGTTTGTTTGTCCTAAGCTATGTAATTGTTTGTTCGGGTTTGTTTGGTAATGATAGTGATGTGATTTGTTTAAATATGAAAATTAAAATGTGGAATTTTAATAGATGGATACAAACTCATAAGTTTGTTTTGAATGTATAACAAACATGAAGTATGGCGTAATAAGCATACATTTATTAATTGAATGTTAATATAAATATGGATTCTTAGATAAATTTGTGATGTATTCACATGAGTATGAGTATTGGAAAGCCAACCTACAACTTGATGAGCTATGTAATAGCCAAATGACTATAATGTTGAAATAAACTAAATAAAGATAGCATATGCTATAAGTTTGACTTATGAGTAATTTATTATTTCAAATATTTTTTTTAGACAAGGTAACTAGCAACCTCCCCGGATATATGCAACCTCCTGCAAGTCACATATATTAGAAACTCATAGTTCAACCTAGGATCGAGACGTCCGGGTACCACCGGAACTAGAGTCGAAATTCTAGACTCCAACGAGGCACCTATCCTTCTATCCTTACTATGACAAGCCATTCTCTGGGGACAAATTTATTATTTCAAATATTGCTATGATATATGGTAAGTGTGGTTTTGACAAGAGGCAAAGCATGCCCAGATTAGTTTTCAGTGGCATGACTCTAAGAATAGTAATTGCATAGCATGGCTTGATATAGGGTGTTGACCCCAGTTTTAATAGAAAGGGTGGAGGTATTACCCACAAAAGATCATGTTGACTCTAGTTTTATCATTTGGGGTGGAGGTATTACCCATTGTTTATCCTCTTAAACAAGAATCCATGAGAGGTGCCTGCGAAGCCCTACTCCCCTAAACATTTGATAGCCACTACCAATTGTCTACTAAGAAAGCTTTGTTGAGATAGATGACACTTCCGCTTACAAGTTCCATTTAGAGTTAGATCAATGTAGTTAACAATCTAGCATAAAACAAGAAGGGAAATCATAGAATGTATAAAATGGAAATAGGTTAAGGAGGAAGGAAAATACAAATTAGTTAATAATCGTGCTTGAGGATTAGAAGTGTCGCTCTTGATTCTTATTTATTATCATGTTTAGAACACTTGTTTCAATTCACTTTTGATTTTTTTTTAGTATGATGATCAATGATTGATGAGATAATGTAATCTATTATTTAATATTATTGAATCTTGCATTTGTTTGATTTACCATCACACATGTTTTCATGTGAACATATAGGAACTAGGCATTACAAGTAGTGGTTGTTTATCACTAGTATACACGTAAGTTATGTGTATTTTAACTATACATGTATACTATGTGCATGTACACTGGTAGAATTAATTGATGTATTAATTATTAAAGTAGGTTATTAACTATTTAATGATTGTATAAAATTATATTGCATACACGAATATTAGTAGCATTAAATACTCTTATGCCTTTAATTATTCACTCGTATAATGAATTAAATGGGTATGGTAAATTGTTATAAAGTGTAGGAAAAATTGTCAAAGTGGCATTTACAAGTCACCATGAAAAAACACTTAGAAATCCCCGATGGGGGTGCATTTATGGTTGGGAATGGTGCTAGCTTGCATGATTGACATGGGTGAGTTTATAGTGGACACGAGGGAGTTAAGTTTGGGAAGACGTGAAAACATCCCCACTTGTCTGGAGTGGGTTTACTGGTGGCCTCCCCACCATATATATGGTCAACCCCTGAAACTTTTGCCAAATCACTTTAAAGAGAGGCAAGTGGAGGGAGACAAGTTCTCGTCCAACACTCCTCTCATTCATAATTTCGGTAGATGAGTTTGATAATGGAGGCATCTCAGAGAATTGTGCACATATTTGGAGTGTTTAATGCAAGCGTTAATATGTGTGACATATCACCCACATTTCTCTCCTTCGTGATTACTCCTTTAGAGATTGGTTTTGGTCTGTTATATTCATAGTGTTATGCAACCAACTCACAGAATAGAAGAAAAGATAGATCAACGACTTCAAAATCAGCCTCTTTGAGGTGGTAACCTCCTTTACATTACACAAATTAACCATTCCTGAATGATACAAATGACAAGACCTTCTTTCTATATATAGGAGTCTAAGTGTTAAGTTATGGTATGTTCTATGCTTATAACAATTTAGTTCTTTTTCTTATTATATTCCACATATTAGCAATCATATGTACATAAAGTAAAGCGTAGATAGAACATTAAATGATTGACAGAAAACAAGCCAAGACAAGAGACACAAGATGTGGCGGCTAGCCAGGGACAAACCCCACAATGTGTGGGGAAACCCTTTGACCAAATCTTCTTTTATCTTCAATAATTCAGCAAAGAGAAATAGTACAATAAATCTGATTTATATTAACAGTAGCAAACCCTAGATCAGCAACATCAACATTAGCAGCTTCATCATCAAACTAGGGTAGACGATATCTTAGAAAACGACCGTCGGATCGGCATGATTTCACCACCAAAATTTGCGGCTTTCAGAGGAGGTTCAGATGAAACTACAACGTAGTTCAGATGAATAGATCTTCTAGTCCATGCAAGTCAATTTTTACTTCTGCAGTTGCAACTTCAGTTTCGACAGCTTCCAGCTTCAAACTAGGGCAGTCAATATCTTGCAAACCGTCTATCGGATTGACTTGATTCCACTACCAAAAGTTGTGGGTTTCAGAGGAGGTTCAGATGAATCTAAAGTGCAGTTCAGATGAGGATATCTTCTAGTTCACGCAGGTCAATCTTTACTTCTGCAGTTGCAGCTTCAGTTTCGGCAGCTTCCAACTTCACATGTGTGAGAGAGAGACCCTTTTCTGCACAGTAGAGAAAGAGAGATGTGATGAGATGAGTGAGTCCAAATGAGGAAAAGTCCTCCTATATTTATACACAACATTGGTGTTTGAATATATTCGACTGTTAAGCTTCTGAGGCACATGAGTTGAGGTCGGCTTATAATAATTCCATAACAAAATAAATCCATATCTCCTGAAACTTTCGTATAAATGATCTTTTTATTCAATCCTACACCTCTCGATGGAGGATCTAATAAAATTATCAACATGAATAGATGACCCACATGAGTTTTCCTTGGTGGCAATTTAACATAAGGGGGTCACGTATACTCAATTCGACATAACAATAATAATGTAAGGGCACAACAATAACAATAGTGGGCTTCTATGGGGCACAATAATAACAATATGGGGACAACATGGGCACAACAATAACAATAAGGGGCTACAATGATAATAATAATAAGGGAATACACAAGTATTATAGGGACCTAACATGCCCCTCTCCTCCAGAGAAGTGTTGTCCTCAATGCTTGAGTAGTTCTGGAACGTAATGTATAAAGTTATCATCTTCCCATGTGGAATCTTCGACGGGTAAGTTCTTCCACTTGATGAGATACTCTGAAATTGATCGATTTCGTAGTTGTCAAGTTCTTGTTTCTATGACTGATTCAGGTTCCAATATGATTTTTCCTTCCTCGTCAATTTTTAGAAATATTGTTTGACCTGGGATCTTGTCACCTATAACCTCCTTTAAGCATGAAACATGGAAAACTGGGTGCACATGGGAAGTTGTAGGAAGCTCCAATTTATATGCCATAGTACCAATATTTTGTAACACCTTTTATAGACCATAATACTTTAGTGATAATTTATTATCCTTCTTAGCTTGCTTGAGGGACATTTGTTTGTATGGTTGTAGCCTTAGAAATACCTAGTCACCTACATCAAAACTTAATTTCATTGCGATGTTGATCTACCTGTTGTTTCATTATATTCTGTGCCAAAGTGAGGTTATCCTTTAAGAGTTGGAGAACTTGTTGTTGATGCTCGATGTGATCTTCCATTGCTTGAACCTTATAATTTTCTCTTAAATACGATGTGATGGACAGTGGATGATATCCATAAAGTGCCATAAACGGGGTTATTTTTGCTGTAGTATGGAATGAAGTTTTATACCACCATTCATCCAAAGGCAACCATTTGACCCATTGTGTATGTTTATCAGATACAAAGAAATGAAGATATCCTTCTAAGCATTTGTTCACTATCTCAGTTTTCTAATCAAATTGAGGATGATAAGATGAGTTGTGAGCTAACTGAGTACCTAGACAAGAAAATAATTTTTTTCAAAAATTTCTAGTGAAAATGGGATCTCTGTTGCTTACAATAATCTTTAGGTTTCCATGTAGCTTTTGAATTATTTCCATAAATGTAGTGGCAACTGTATTGGATTTAAAGGGATGATATAATGCACAAAAATGTGCATACATGGTAATTCAATCAACTACCACCATGATGACACTCTTTCCTTCGGACTTGAGTAAATTTGTGATAAAATCCGTTGAAACCTCCTCCCAACGTTGACTTGGAATGGATAAAGGTTGTAATAGACTTGGGGTCTTAATTGTTTCAACTTTATTTTGTTGGTAAACCAAACATTCCACAATAAACTTTTGAATATCACATTTAAGGCCATCCCAAAAATTCCTTCTTAACCCTGTGGAAAGTTTTTAAAAATCCTGAGTGCCCTCCTAAAGGAGAGGTGTGCAATTCCATAAGAGTCTTTTGTTTGAGTTGGGAATTCTTACATAGGCATAAACGATATTTATACCATAACGAATCATTTTTCCAGCTAAATGTATCAGATGTACTGGGATCTTGTTTTAACTTTTGAATGAGTGCCCACACTTCTTTGTGATTCTTCCATTCATTCCTTACTTCATTTATCCAATCTGGTTGGATAATAGAAATGGCACAAAGATATGCTTCCACGTCCTCATCATTTCTTGAGAGTGCATCTATAACAACATTTTGCTTCCCTTTTCTGTAGATGATTTCAAAGTCATAACACAACATTTTTATGACCCATTTTTGATGCTCTTCTGAAGAGAATATTTGTTCTAAAAAGTATTTAAGACTATCATGATCCGTTTTTACCTTTAAGTGTCTTCCCATTAGGTAAGGTCGTCATTTCTTAAGTGCATGTAGTATTGCCAACATTTCCTTCTCATAGATAGCTTTGTGTAAATACTTTCCTTTGATTGGATGACTTTAGAAAGCACTGGGTCTTTTTTATTTGCATTAAAACGACACCAATGCCATTTCCTGAGTCATCACATTCCATAATAAAGGTTTTTGTGAAGTTTGGCATAGCTAAGACCAGTGCTTGGCACATTTCCTCTTTAAGATCTTCAAAGGCCTTCATTGCTTCTACAATCCAAGAAAATGCATCTTTCTTCAATAATGTTGTTAAAGGTGTTGTTATTCTCCCATAATTCTTAACAAACTTGCAATAATAACCTGTCAACCCAAGAAATCCTCCCAGATTCTTTATGGATGTGGAGATTTTCCATTCCTTAATGGCTTTCATTTTTCTAGGGTCTACCTTAACACCTTCATGAGATACAATATGACCTAGATATTCCACCTCTTGTACTCCAAAGAAACATTTGGAGGTTTTTACATATAATTGTTTCTCCTCCAATAGTTTGAGCACCCTGTCAACATGTTGAACATAATCATTCCAAAACTTGTTGTAGATTAGTATATCAAAAAATACTAACACAAATTTTCTAAAGGAAGGGTTTGAAAATAGAATTCATCGAACTTTGAAATATCAATGTAAACTTTGAAATGGGAACTCTAGCCAAAAAGCCCCAAAAAAAATGAAAAACAATGCTGAAAACGAAAATTGTTGATGCTGGAATCACATTTTTTTCTAGGTAAATTTTCAACATTTTTTTTAAAACTAAAACGGTTATGATTTTTATTTATTTGAAAAAATCTTTGGTCTTTGCCCAAGCAGCTCCTATTACATTGAAAATTTCTAACTGTTGCTAATTATGTTCTTCTAGATTTTTAGGGCATTTGTACAATGCTTTCATTGTTTACAATTAGCAGTCCTTTCATCAGAGAGCTGCCTTTGTTTGCCATATGATCAGCTTCACTGTTTGACTTTCTAAGAATATGATAAAACTTACATGTGTCAAAGTATAGAACTCTCTTCAATCTGTCCAGTATTTTATTGAGGCTAGCATTGCTAAATAAATTTCCCAGCTTTAGGTTTTTTATTATTAACTCTGAATCTCCGAAGACTTGGAGGACTTTGGCACCTTTGTCTCTTGCAATATGGCAAGCTTTGAGTAGCCCAAGGATCTCTTCTTGATTGTTATATTTCTAGCCTAACCCCCAGCTGAAACAGTCTTTTGAAGTCCCATCCGAAGAGTAGATGACCCCCCCAGCACCAGCGGCTCCGGGATTACCTTTAGACGCTCCATCGAAGAAAATTGTGGTTAAGTTTTGTGATTGCCACCATGATTGGAATTTGTCATCTTCATCTCTTATGTGCCATTCCTGATTTGCCTTCTATGGAGAGAGGAGCTGCTTATGCTGGCAGGGCTCTAACGGGCCTAGCCATCTTTTTTCTTCTGGCAGTAGCATTGGGTCTTCTTTGAAATACTGTTGCTGGGCTGCTTCCAGGAGAAAGGATTTAGCTTTTTGCAGTGGTGTGATCCGGATTTTCCACAGTCTTTTGTTCATTGTGTCCATAATATTTCCTCTGCAAGTAGCTTTTGCTGCTACTTGCAGAGGAAAGTGCCTCATCTCTCTGAAAATCTGCTGATTTCGAGCCAGCCACAGCTGCCAACAAACATATTTTGGGATAGCTGTCCAAATTTTACTTCAGAATTATTTGGAAGGGATGTACTGGGAATAGAATCGACTCCATGTGGCGTAGAGTTCTGCAACAGAGATTTGTGAAGGCAATATAATCTGAAATTCATGTAAAATAATTCCCTACACCTCTTTTGCAAAATTACACTCCAAGAAAAGGTGCTGGGTTGTTTCGTAATTGCTGCTGCATAACACACATCTGTGCGGCCCTGCTATATTCCTTTTTTCCAAGTTATCACCAGCTAGGAGTTTATTATGAGCTAGGGTCCAAAAGAATAAATTCACTTTTGGTAGGGCTAGGGGGTCCCAGACATTCTTCCAAAAATCCGGAGTTTGTCTACTAATTCTTGAGGCCTGCAATGCTTTGTATCCTACTGTTGTGGTGTAGACTTCGGACTGACCCCAACCCCATTTGCCTTCCATGGATCTGTTGATAGGGGCTGCTTCCTCCAGCAGATCTTCAAGCAGGGTTTGTTGATGGGATAACCAGGCTGGGACTCCATGAAAATCCCATCCTGCCCAATCTCCACGATGATCCCAGTTTGACAACTCATATATGGTGTTGACTCCTGCTTGCTTCAGCCAGTCCCTGAGATCAGTTATGTCCTTATTATTCTCCAGAGGTTCTTTCCGCATAATACTGTGAAGCCACAGGTGGGTGCGTTTGCCATTGCCGGGGATCCTGTAAACCTATTTGTTGAAGAACTTACTGCTCCTGCAGCAAAGTTTCCACACCTACGTGTTGTTGACTGTATTTGTGTTCTGGAGATTACTGAGGGATTTTTTGGTTCTGTACTTAGTGCGCAACAATACACTAATCGGGTGGGAGGGCTCGTGGATCAGCTTCCACAAGATCTTTCCTCCTAGCGCTAAATTGACAAGAGCTGGATCTCTAATTTGCAGCCCTCCTTTTGCCTTTGTTTTTTTCACCACATCCCAATTCACCAGATGAATTTTGTTTTCATTTCCCTTTCCTCCCTGCCACAAGAAGTCTCTAAGCAGTTTGGATATTTGCTCCGACACATTTCTTGGTGCTAGGAGAAACGCTGCCTGATAGATTAGTAGCGCCGAAAACATGGCTTTTATTAAAATTACTTTGCCTCCCTTCGTCATCCAATAGCCTCCCCACACTGCAATTTTTGTTTTAATTTTCGAAATTATTTCACTCCACAACATTCTTTTATTGGCTCCTGATATAATGGGAAGGCCCAAATACTTGAATCTATTCCATGTTGCTTATCCTTTGAATCCGAGGAGAGTGATTATACCGGAGAGCTCCCTCTGTTCTATATTCCAGCTGAAAACTTCGCTTTTATTCTAATTTTTAATGCCCCTGAGGCTCTGCAATAACTTTTGAGAACTGTGTTTATGGCTTTGGCGATTCTGATGGAGGCTCCTCCAAGGAGAAGGGAATCGTCAGCAAATAGAGCGTGGTTCAGGGCTTCAGCTCCATGGGACGGTTTGAGACCCGGGATATTGTCGTATAGTCTTTCTGCAGTGAGTTTTCGACTGAGGGAATCTGCCATTATGATGTACAAGAATGGGGAGAGGGGGCATCCCTGCCTGATGCCTCTTTGGCTTTGGAAGAAATTTGTGGGGCGACCGTTGACTAAAGGGGCGATCCATGGTTTGTCGATGCAAGCTTTGATGAGATTTACGAATTGGGTCGAAAAGCCAAATGAGAGCAGGACATTGCTGAGGAAAGAGCGGTCCACTCTGTCGAAGGCGTTAGCGATGTCTAATTTAATAAACATGCCTTTTTCATTCCACTGCTTGCTAGAGTGAATGATCTCTTGTTCCTGGATTACATTATCTAGGATATGCTTGCCTCCCACGAAACCACCTTGAGGAGGGGAGATCAGTGTTTTTAACAACGACTTGATCCGATTTGCTAGCAGTTTAGCCAGGATTTTATATGACGCGTTACACAGCAAAATGGGCCTGAATCTTGCGAATGTCTTCGGATTGGTATGTTTGGGGATTAGAGCGAGGTAAGTGGAGTTGGTTCCTCCACTTATCTTGGCTTTTTTCATGAACTAGCCTATCATTTTGCAGAGATCAGCTTTGATAAGATGCTAGCAAGATTTGTAGAAATGGATTGTAAATCCATCAGGCCCGGGAGCCTTATCTGCGTCCATGGACCAAATAACATTTATGATTTTCTCCTTCGTAATTGGCCTGCAGAGAGCTACATTTTCTTCAGGGCTAATAAGAGAAGGGATGTTGGCGATGAAATTAGCAGCTTCCTCATTATTTCTGTGGGTTTCTTCTCTGTAAAGATTCTAAAAGTGGGTTTCAGCGCCTGCTTTGACTTGGTTAAAGCCTTTGCAAACAGTGCCCTCTGCTGTTTTGATTTCTGCTATGTGATTCCTTGTCAATCTCGCTCTATATTGTCGGTGGAAGAAGGAGGTGTTTCGGTCTTTAGCCTTCAACCACAAACTTCTAGATTTTAGTCGCCAATATTCTTCCTCCTTTCTGAAAGTTTGGTGTGCAGAACGTTGAGCTTTTGTTTCTTTTTCCAGCAACTCAGTTGTGATATCTTTGTTTTCCATCTCTATTTGCAGAGTCTGCAGTGAATGTACTGACTCCTTTCTTTGCTCAGTAGGAGAGGGGCTTGGTCTCTTTATCCAGTTCTTCAGAGCCTGCTTAGTGGCTTTCAATTTTTGCTCCCAAACATAGCTTGGGGATCCCTTGAAAGTTTTGGCCCAAGCTACCTTCACTGTCTCTATATAACCTTCCTTCTCGATCCATAGAGGGCTGAAACGGAATGGAATAGGCCCTAGTTCATCTTCATCTTCCAAGAGTAGCTAAATAGGCTTATGATCAAAAGCAAGTTTAGGCAGGATTTTAGTGATGATTATCTTTTTGTTCATCATTATGGAGCTTTGTACCATGAATCTGTCTAATCGTGCTGAGATGTGATCTTATCCCACTCTGTTATTGGACCAGGTATAAATGCCTTTGATAGGATTGAAGTCCAGAAGATCCTAGCGCTGAAAGATTTCCTCCACCTCGTCTAACATGGGATCTCTATTGCTTATCCCCCCCATATTTTCTTTTGCTTTCATGATGATGTTGAGATCCCCTGCTATGATGATATTGCTAGGGGATGACTACTCCAAGAAGGCTGAAAGGGAGTTCTAGCATTCTGTTGATGCCTCGAAAATCGCTGCAACAACATTGTGGGATAACCACCCAGTCCAGACCTTAGTACAACTCCTTTTCCTTTTGGGATGGTGGCTTCGACTGGATATAACGGGACCACTTTCCCGATAATGAATAAAAGGGATGGATGAGTGATGAGTAGTCTGTTTTCATGATCGGCGACTAGCTTATTCTATTGACAAAAATAGGAAAACTAATATTGATCCCGGGAACAACTTATTCATTTGAAATGCAGCGTTTAATAATCCTTATCTATCTAACAGGCATATAGATGACTCTGTAAAATAAACAAAGATATTCAATCATTTAAAGATTACTTCATATGAATAGTCAAACGAAGCGATTAATACAAGTTACTGCATTCACCATTTATATCATCGATACATATACGATTGAAAGAAAAGCATGCTATAAACAGCCAATAGTGGGATGCATAAAGGATGCTGTTAAAACACACACATATATATATATATAAGCGATAATAGCAAGAGCGATTAAATAACAATTCATATAACAGGAATGAGTACAGATGCAGATAATAGTACCATGTGAGCTGCTAATCAATCCCAAATATCAATCGCTATTCAAAATCCTTCCTTCAACACATAAATGCTTTTAAACAAAGACAATAGTGCACATTTGTATAAAAACCTTCCACATTAAAATCAGAATAATTGGCCCAGTCTCATAAAAGAATATCCCTGAAGTACAATAGTGCAACTTCAGGGTTTAAGTCATATACAAAACTTTACGACCCTTTCTAAATGCATGAAAGGGTCTATAAATACTGCTAAGCTAAAAAAAATCATTGAAACAAAATCCTACTAAATTGGCATCAATAAATGCTATCTATCTCCTTGGGGCGATCTGGCAGTCGGTGATGTGAATTATGACTCAGGCTGCTTGCCTTTAAACTTGAGCTGGCTTATCGCAAGCATTGGCTCCACTTCGGGTGGTCTGTTGAGGCGCAAGCTGAGTTGGGCAGCAAAGGTGGCGTCCTGAATATCGGGTATGATATACCCGATAACATCTGTGAGGCATTTTAAGGCGGCTCTGTGGCTGTGCGGCTTCATTGAGAAGAACCAATAGGCATCCCATGTTAAACTGTTGATCCCCGCGATTAACCTTCCATTTTTCTCCAGCTCTGGGTAGCATGAATGCTCCAACATCTTTGTCGCTGTTAATTGGCCTGGAGTACATTGGGAAATCATTTTAGACAAATAAAGAGTATTATTTACTAATTCAACCAAATTACCAGTGGTTGCTTTGCATCTTAAAATTGCTCTTTCTGCCTTCATTAACTGTGATTGCCATTCTGTGAATAATATTTCCTTATGTGATTCCAGAATCTTTGGTAGGTTAGCTGCCTGTCCCTAATCAAAATCTTGCCATTCCATAAAATTTGTCAATGTTTCTTCGACCTAATCCAAATCTGTCCTTGCCTTTTCTACTTTCTCGCTTATGGATGCCACTAAGTCGCACAATGGCTCTGCCTGGGTGATTTGTTGACATAGGAGCTTCATTTGATTTATCAATGCTTTATTTAATTGGAACGCCTCTGCTTTAAACTCATCTACCTGAGGGAGCTTTTTCATTTGCTCAATTTGAGTGGATAATTGGGCGATTTGCTCATCTTTGGATTTTATCATTCCCTCAGTTGATATTTTTAATTGTGCCAATGCTGTCGATAGCTCCTTTTGCTTTTGGATTGCGCTTTTGTCAATCCTCTGCTTTTCTTCTTGCAATTGCTTAGTCAACTGATTATTATTTTGTTGCTGTACTAGCAATTGCACCTCTGCCTGCTCTGCCTTCTGCTGCGCTTCCGATAATTGAGCCTGTAGCGAAAATATGTCTTGATCTTTCACCTTTAATAGACTGCTCACCTCCGTTGCTTTATCTATGGTTGCCCCCGAATATGCTCCAGCGTATTGCGATAGCTTTGTCAAGTCATCGGAGGGATCAAATTCTTCCTTCCACACCACATTGCCCGTCGCTGTTAATTCAGGGAATAAACAAGGTTGATCAGCCCTTCTCCTCTTCCTCTGTCTCTTTACAACAGCTTTATGCTTAGGGCTGTAGAAGACATCCAAGGGAGGAATCTCTTCTATTTGCAAAATGATTTCGCCCGATGGATCCTTAGGAATTATTTCCGTTTCCTTTGATTTGGGTGGGTCGTTGGCTTCGCCCGAAACCTGCTTTGATGTCGCTTCCTGTGTGTCTCCCTCTTTTGAAACCTCATCATCTTTGGAGCATTCTAGATTGCCGATGATTGAGTTGAATTTCTGCCATTGCTGGAGCAAATTCGGATCAATCTGTGTATCATCATTAACTCTTGAACTGCTCTCTTCTTGAGTTTTCGCCTGGGTTTCTTCCTGTCGCTGCACGTTTGCCTGGTTTTCTTCCTGCCTCTGGTCATGCACTTCCTCCTGCTGCTTTGATGTAATAGGAGGTTGCTTATTACGTTGCTGCTCAGGCTCGCTTGATTTTGTCATTGTTGGAGTAGTCGCTAACAGGTCTAGAGGCAGAGTTTGCAACCTCTGCTCTCTAATTCTGTTAAATTCGGCTAGCCCCTCATCATTGTATTCATTTATGGCGAGTGATTTAACTTGATATAGCGACTTGGCCGATGCAAACGAATCCTCAAATATGTCTTCTTTGTGCTCGAACTTGGCCAATTTGGCCTGGTCGAGCGCATTGTAGGCGATTTTCCTCGGATCGTATC
Source organism: Pinus taeda (assembly GCA_000404065.3). Lineage (NCBI taxonomy): Eukaryota > Viridiplantae > Streptophyta > Pinopsida > Pinales > Pinaceae > Pinus > Pinus taeda. The sequence goes on from APFE030137164.1 coordinate 451,651, forward strand.
GCCTGCTTGGCGGAGTTGCTAGAGTCAGCGAATTTATCTTCTCAGCTTCCTTCTCTGCATGTTTGAGATCATGCAGAGTGTAAATACCAATTCGTAGGGGAAAGGAGGGCCAGACATGCTTCTTTGCTTTTTTCAGGGTCTGAGTAACCCCATCGGCATTGATTTGATATGCTACTTCCCTAGCAAGTAACTTATCAGGGATGTATAGTGGAAGCACATGGGGCTTGGCTTGACTGCCAAAAACTCTAATATAGGTGAACTTTTCTTCTCCAAACCAACTTGCTATGGCAGTTAAATCCACCCCTGCTTGTTCAGAAATCTTTGGGGCAAGCTTTTTGAAAATGGAATAATGAATAGGCAACATGAAACCGTTGCAGATTTGATACAAGTGGTGTTTGTAGTTGGTCTTCCACAACTTTTGATGATATATGTGGATGGGTGCGGGGTCTTGCGACATCCACCTCCATCCGAGCACAGGAAATTCAGAATTAAAACATAAAGCGTCTAATACATAGGCACTGTAGTAAAATGGCGGAATGAACCTCTCAGTGACGCGAGAATTAAATATGAAGTTAAGAATGGCAGTGGCTAACTTATCGGATAATATATCCGCCCAATCCATTATCTCGCCACTACATGCCGCCTCCATTAAGGGGACCATTTCTATGATAAAATTGGCGGAATCATGTAATCCCCATAGTCTGCACATCATAATCCCAGCATAGCAGTAAGGAGAACATAGAGAATCGACTGAGTACTTACCCGAGGATTCGTGCTTGTGCTTTGCTGGATTTTGTCTCCAGCCTCAAATTGGTTCAGACTCAGTCTCATTTTCTGCTCGGAACTTCTCTAGGAATGTCGTGTTATACTTCTTATCCTCCGCCGACAAATGATACATTTGCCTTAGATCTTCGGCTCGAAAAGAACTGAAAATCCTCCCATCTATAGTGCTGAAAGTTCTATCAGTAATTGGGATATCTTGAATCACCCATCTTACCACATCCATATATGGGAGAATTTGCTCCCGGGCCGCTATTCTGTGAAGAAAGGAATTGGCCAAGTCTTTCAGATTAGCCTCAGATTTGCTAGTGCTGTCGCATGAGACTTGTATTCCGGTCACCCTCGGCTCTTTGGCTTCAATCAAGTTATATGTTCCTTGCCAAGTAGCTCTGGTAAGTCCCAGGCATGTAGTGTCCGATATAAGCCCTTTCTTTTTATTGCCTGGATCAACGACGGGTTGCCCTGCGACCGATGAAGCGGAAGGCATTGTGGTCTTTTTGGACTTCTTTCCCATTCCACTCAAATCTGTCTCTACGGGAGAATTCTGCACAGAGAGAACGATAGGCGTAATAAAGGAAACAATAACATGAATCGAATAGACTGAGATATATATATCTTGATAAATTCATGGTGATCGATTGACTTAAGACGACTTCGAATCAAATCTGTGAATAGATCGCAAGCTTGCTGTTTTCATTAAATGGCCGTTAAGGCCTGCCAATCTCATTAATACCAGTCATTTCGATTAATGGTCGAATGATTTATTTGAAGCATGCCTTGAGCGATTTGGCGGTTGAGCGCGGATGAGCGACTTTTCAAAAGATAGTGCCTTAATTACGAATAAATCATATTAAACTGCCTTTATGGTTTTACTTTGAAAACTGTGCTTTTTCCCTTTTCGCAATCGGGCGTCGGGGAAAATCATAAGTCGTTGTTTTGGTTCCATTTGGAATTCCCGATCGCCGATAGCAATATCGCATCACGTTGGGAGTAGCGAGTGGGGCGGTTAAGAAGGCGTGCATAGTTAATCGCCGATTGCCGATAGCAATATCGCATCACATCGGGGCAAGAGGGAGCTTATTTGCGTTTAGCCATTATCGATGATTGTTGATTGCCGATTGCCGATATCGCATCGCATCAAAGCAAGGGGATTTAATTGCGTTCCTTCATTTCTTATCGATACCTGATAGTGATTTCGCATCGGAGCAAATCAAAATGTCCTCAATTTGTGTTTCCTTTGTCATTGCGATATGTGATCTCGCGATCGCTTTATCGCAATGACAAAAGATTAATCGTTTTACGTTAAGTTTGTTTTGATTGGTTTATTGAATAGGCCTTTTGGTAATGTTTTCTTTTATTTCTTCGGGCCTTTTAGAATAGAACTTAAATTGATACCAATTAAAAAAACAAAATTTAAAAAGGGACCCATTTCATATTATGTTTTTTGAGATAATATTGATATGAAATGGGGGGTTGTTGTAGGGTACAACACATTCTCGCTTTTCATAATAAGAAACTGGAACATAAAGATTGAAAAGGGAAATAGACAACTTACTTGCTTTGTGCATCAATTCCGTGTGGATCTAGTGTTGTGTTTCCTTATGGTTTTTCAGATGAAAAAGGTCACCGTTCCAAAGAGTTTCCAGCCCTCCAGAGGTTCCCCTTGAGCTGACAGCTTTGCCTGCTCTTTTATTCCACTTTGAACTGCTGATCTCTAGAAGTGCTTGGCCTTCTATTTTGGTCTCTTGGAGCATGAGGATATCTGAGGGCTCTGCTTTCATAAGATCCTTAACTTCTTCTATTTTGGAGGGATTCCCCAATCCTTTACAGTTCCAAGAGACAAGATTCATTACTTACTTGAGGGAGTATTGAGGCCTCCCTTGGAAGACCTTGGTCTGATATTTCACCCAATAGACATTTCTATGGTTGCTTGTCTTCCTTGTGTTTTGAGTCTTTCTACCTCCTCCTCCCTCTTTTCTTTGCAGGATTTCCTTCCATCTTTTTTTGTTTGTCACTTGTAGGTTTCATCCTCCGAACCAGAGCTTTCAACTGGTTTTTTCCTTGCTATCTCTGCATATGAGGGATTGGAGGGACTGCCTTGGATGGCCTTGGTCTAGATTGCTTCCCCTTCCTCCTTGTTTGAAGGTGGAGTGTCTGCCTTATTCTCTTGGGGTAGGGTAACTTGATTGTTCTGAGCACTACCTGTCCCTTTTGGATTTACTTGCATTTCCTGGTTAGCTTTGGTACTGCTAGGGCCTCCGTCCATGTTGCCTTTTCCTATGCCGTTTTTTGAGGTTACATTCTTCTGGACTAGGGTCCATTGTTCCCCATTCTGTTTGTCTACTTGCTCCTCTGCTTTCTTTTTACAATTCTTTGCAAAGTGGCCATGGCCACTGCAATGTCTGCATTTAAAGGGTAACTGTTCGTAGTCCAACTCCTGGACATGCGTCCACCCAGCTACAGTGAGTTTGATAGCTTCCGGTAACCCCTCTACTAGGTCCACTTCTACACAGATACAGGCGCATGAGTACTGGTCCTTTCTCAATGCTTGATCTATGTATTTTCCCAGTGCGTTACCTATGATCTGTAGGGATTTTTGGTTCCAGCAATGAAGAGGCAAATGTGGGAGCCTAACCCAGACCGGGACCATTTGTTTAGGTAAAGACCCTGGGGCCCCATGAAATACGGTCCATTTCTAAGGATTAAACCTCTATCATCTGGGTTTTCAAAGACAAACACAAATAAACCCTCACCTACAAAATAACTTTTAACTCCTTCTTTGAACAGGGGCTTCCAGTTCCTTTGGGTCCATTCATCCACCGACTTGGGAGATGGCCAAAGGCCAGTGAACTGACCTATAAGGCCTCTCTCCGCAACGTTCAATGCAGCTTTACAAGTTTCTTCTTATGGTAGGGCTATCGATGGAATTGTGTCCAGTTTCTTTACGAACTTCTGTTGAGAAGCTGAGGGTGGACGCTTTGGACCAACAACTATCATTGCTCTGAAGGCTAACACCTCCGAAGGCGGCGAAGGAGGGGGATCAGGGTCCTCGCTGGCCTCCATTGATGAGGCTGGGCGGACGGATGGGCGCAGATGCCTGGGACGCGCTGGAGCAGTCGACTATTGCAGAGCAAGAGCATGCGCAAAAAAAAATTAGGTGAGTTGTTAAGGCTTACTTTGATCAAGCTATTCAACTGAAACATATGTGTCTCATGCTAAGGCTTACTTTGGTCAATCTATTCAACTAAACCAGAATGAATAGTGCATAATTTTCAACATTTTTTAAGAATAACAATGAAAACCAATTTTTTGTGCAAAAATTGTGCAAAAAACACCCTGAAAACGAAAAGTGTTGATGCTGGAATAACATCTTTTTTTTTTTTTTCTAGGTTAAATTTTCAAAATGCGTTGATGAAATAAACTCTGGGTTTGTTTGTTTGTTTGTTTGTTTTTTTTTTTCCAGGATAAATTTTCAACATTTTGAAATAATGGTGTAAAATTTTTTTATCGTGACTCCGAAAAAAATTAAAATTTCAAAAGAATAATGAAAACATAAATTTAAAAATAAAAACAAACAAAAAAAGGTTAAAAAAAATAACAAAACATAAATAAAAATGTATATTAAAAAAAAAAGGGACAAAAAGACAAAATAGAGGTAATAAAAAACAAAACAAACAAAAAATCATCATAAAAATTGTTAAAAACAACAACATTAACCTATAAAACATAAGAATTAAAGAAAAAAAATATAAAGAAACAAAAATAACAAAAACATTAAAAAAAAACAAAAAACAAACAAACTATATTAAAAAATAATAATAATATACAAGAAAAAAACGTTTTAAAATAATTTTAAACAATATTAAAAACTACTAAAATTTAAATTAAAAATATTTTAAAAAATTATAAAAAAACGCTAAAAAACACTCAAATTTAAAACAAAAACAAACCCACTAAATTTATTATAAATAAAAATAAAATAAAGTGCCCCCACAGGCCCAGGGTAGTGGAGCTGGAGGGCATGGCCTTGGGTAACAATAATTTTTTTGTGTTTTTTTTAAATGTTTTTAATTTAATTTTAGGGTTGTTTTTAATTTTTGTTTTAATTTGTTTATAAATTATTTAAGACATTAATTTTTTTTTTAATATATATTTTAATAATTCTTTTTTTAAATCCTAGTTTGTTTTTTACATTTTTTCTTTTTTAGTTTTTTTGTTAATGAATTTTTAAAATTTTTGGTATTTTGGTTACTTAATTTTTAATAGTTTTTTTTTTTTTGTTTTTGTTTTTTTAAATTTTTGTTTTTTTATTCCAATTATTAAAGAAAACTATTACATTTTTTTATGTTTCTTTGTCTTTTTTAAATTTTTTATATTCGTTTTTTTTTAAGTCATTAACATTTAAAAAAAGATAAATAAAATAACTAGAAAATTTGTTAAGTAATGATGATTTAAAAAACAATTGGACATATAAAAAAAAAGTGTCAGAAAATATATCATTTAAAAAAAAATATCCACACTTAATATATTAGAAAATTTGAAGTGTCAAAATAGGCCCTCTAAAAAAAGGATTGATGCTAAATCAACACGTTTCAAAATCGAAATGAAAATCACTAACATTTAAAAATAAATATTTATAATTAATACATAAGAAATTTAAATTGTCAAGAATATGCTCTGAAAATTAAAAAAAAACAAATAAATGTATTCTGCGTCAACACTTTTCAAAATCAGTTGATTTTTTTGCTACCTCAACAAAAAGGGTAATCGTATCAGTTCTACCTTTATGAGTTCTAAATGTTGTTTTCGGAACGTCTTCAGCTTTCATTCTGATTTGATGATACCCTGAACGAAGATCCAACTTGGTGAAGTAAATTGATCCATGCAATTCATCCAATAATTCATCAATGACAGGAATGGGAAATTTATCTTCAATAGTCAGCTCTTGACCTCCCTATAATCCGAACACGTGCCATGATCCATACTTCTTGTGAACTAATACTACTGGAGTAGAGAAAGAACTTTGACTAGGTTGAATTATACCAACCTCTAGCATTGTTGCAACCATACGTTCAATTTCACTCTTTTGGGCATAGGCATATCTGTAAGGCCTGATGTTTGGAAGAACACTTCCTGGAATCAAAGGAATAACATGATCACGATCACAAATAGGTGGAAGGCCTTTGGGAGTCTCAAATACCATGGAATGATTGTCCAAGACTTTATAGAGATTTGAAGAAATAAAGAATTTCGATGTGGGAACTTCCAGCGAACATAATTGTGCAATTACACCTCTGTGTTCTTTTCTTTAGAAGCTTTGTCATGCCGTTAGCATTGATTATCTTTCTCGGTTTCCTATGATACCCCTTAATTCAACTTCCTTTCCTTCCAACAAAAAAAAAAAATTCAAAAAAAGTTCTTGAAAATTAAAAGTGCTAGTACCCAAAGATTGTAGCCATTGGACTCATAGTACAACATTAGCGCCACCCATTGGAATGGAAAGTATTGGACTATTAAATACATATTCTCCCATGGATAGCTTGATATTATGGCACTTTCTAGAGCATTTTATGGTTCCTCCATTTGCAACCATTACTTGACACTCTGGTGCTAGATATAGGAATTGATTCAATTCCTTGGCTATATTACAATGAATAAAATTATGGGTATTGTCTGAATCAATCAACACTATTACCTTTTTCTTCTTGATATGTTCTTCTATCTTGAGAGTTTGAGGAGTGGTAATTCTAGTCAATGCATTACAAGATATTGTCAGATTTATTTCTTCTTTCTCTAAGGTTTGTTCCTAGTGTATATCATCTTCTTTTGACGTTTCTTGTTCATTTTCTTTCTCCTCTTCACAATCTATGTAAATAATTTATTCTCAGCACACATGACTTTTAGTGTATTTTCTATCACAACTATAACAAAGCCCTTTTGCTCTTTTTTCTTCCAATTGTTGTGGTGTCAAACTTGTGGGTTGTGGAAGGCCAAGGGCAACAACACTTCCATCTTTATAGTTGTGAGTGGTAGGCTTCCTTGTTGCCATAATTTTGCTTTCAATTTTTCTTGCCAACCTGAATGCCTTCTCCAATGAATCGGGTTCTCAAAGGTGAACTTCATGTTGGATGTTATCCTTTAATGTCCCTATAAACACATCAATCCTATGGTCCTCTGGAATATCTTTTACCCTTATATTCAATTTTTGGAAGTCCTCAATGTGCTCCACCATTTAACCCTTTTGTTTGTGATTTATCAATTGGCTAAAAAAAGTGTTGTTTTTTGTATCCTCACAATGTGCTATCATTTCTTCCATAAAAATTGCCTAAGTGACAATTTGTTTACGAGAGTAAAGCCATTGATACCATACAAACTGATTGGGTTCCAAATATAAAGTTGCAATGCATACCTTTTGTTTTTTTTGCACATTATGGAGATTGAAATATTGCTCCATCTGTAGTATCCATGTCACGAGATCCTTGCCATCAAACTTCCTCATACTGATCTTTGGAACATAGTGGGTCTTCAATCCAATGTTGGAGTCTATGAAATCATGATTAACATTTCTTTTGTTCTCATCATAAGTTTCATTTACTACCCTTTCGCCATTAGTAAGCATTTCTTGTAGCAACTTTGTGAAATCTATCTTCAAATCTTGCATGTTGCCTTTAAATTTTGCTTATATACCATCCATTTTAGCTTTCACTCCATTCATATTAGATTCTATGTCTCTATTTAAACCATCCATCTTAGCTTTTGTTACTTTTTGTGAGAGTGAAATTTGTTGCACTTGGTCTTGTAATTTTGATATATCATGTTGCATTTCTTCCTCTTCTTCATGAGTCATGGTAGAGATTTCAGGTTGCTTACTAAGTTTTTCCATTTGCTTTCTTTGGGGAATCAATTAATGATAATTATGCTTCATTATGTCCTTTTAATTCCTTCAAACTAATTTTTCAAACCAAACTTATGTAAAAAATTAAAAATACTACTCACTTTTTTTTTGCTTTGTAGGAGCTCGATATTGAATCTGTTGTATCTCTATAATTGCGGATCTCCAAGATCTGAAATTTCTTCCTTTGGTAGCCCTCTGATTCTTCGTTCCAACCCCATAAGTCTGATAAATATTTGATTCTCCAAGAAAGAGTTATTCCAAATCTCCCACGATGACTTGATTATAGACTATTTCAATAAATCGAACTTGTACGAAGTGCCACGTGTCACTCTTTCAACCTTCGAACCTAAAATGATAAACATAAAACTACAATTCATCCTCTTTCTGTACCATTTTATGAAATTTCAATTTGATACTCAGAGAGAAATTTATGATGATTTTCCCCCAGCCACCTGCGCGAGATATAATTCGGGAGCTTACAAAAACGCTAACTTCCCTGGATCATATGTATGAACATGTATCGAGACAAGATCTGAAATTTATACCTAAGGTTCATCAAAATTTCAGATCAAATGGGTTTTAATTTCAACTTTTGAAACATCATAGGAAAAAATTTATAACAAAATTTCCATGATGGCATGTTTGAAGCAGCGAAATCCTAAAATCCAAAGCTCCGAGATCAATTGTTATGCAACCAGCTCACAAAATAGAAGAAAATATAGATCAACGACTTCAAAATCAACCTCTCTGAGAGGGAAACCTCCTTTACATTACATAAATGAACAATTCTTGGATGATACAAATGATAAGACCTCATTTCTATATATAGCAGTCTAAGGGGTCACAATATAATCGGAGTTGTCATAATGATAATAATGTAAGGGCACACCAATAACAATAGTGGGCTTCTATGAGGCACAATAATAGCAATATGGGGACAACATGGGCACAAAAATAACAATAAGGAGCTACAATGATAATAATAATAAGGGAATACACTAGTATTATAGGGACCTAACACACAGGTTGTAAGGGTTCTTATAAACACATGGCTTTCTCCTTAGGGTGGAGGATTTGCAACACTGTGTCTATGGAACACATCAACTTCTCGTCGCTCTTGACTACAACTTAAGTCTGTTAGTGCTTTGCGAATTTGAGATGGGTTTTTCAAACTATTTGCATCCATTCTGTCTACACTTCTCTAGTCAATTCATTTCCTATCCTGTTTGGTTTGGGTTTGGCACTGTGGTTGCTCACTGCAAGTGCCCATGTTTTTCATTTTATTTGCCCACAATACTGGTGATAGGTCCTTCATTCGAACTGGTCATGTTACCTTCCACATCCTCTCAAATCCCTAATTCCACAGAAATCTCATTCAACTGCCCAAACCTTGTATACGGTGTTTGGTACCCAATAACATTTTCACTTTAGTTTTTATAGTTGTTTGGTAACACCGTTCGAAAGGTCATTCTGCAATATTCTTACCTATTGCGTCCCATCTAAAAATTGTCAAAGGAATGTTGTTTGCATAGGGTATATTCATTTTTATGTCCAATTCATCCTTGACAACGTCTTTTTACACTATTGTTCTCATTCCTTCTCCAATTCCTACATCCTTGAGCTGATATCATTCCAGCATTGTCATAATTGGGGTCTGTTGTTGTTCACATTCTCTGTGTTTGTCCATCTGACCAGTTTCACTAAGCTTTTCCCAATCCAACTAAGTCTGCTTCAAAACATTATTCTTATGGCACCTTGGCTCTGCCAACCTAGCCATCGAGGTGATGCGACACGAGCTTCTTCTTCTCGACATCGTCTTTTCAGTTGGCATTTTGTGGCATACAATTTCGATATTGTCCCTCCCGAAGTTCGAAACGAGATTCTTCACCTGGAAGTTAAGGAATATGGCAACCAAGCTTATTTCTTGGATTCTAAGATTAGTGGCACCCCTTTCGATGGACTCTGAACCCAGGTAAATTCCGGATAAAGAAACTACACTTTCTTCACTCAATGGCTCAACACCGACAATTAGAGACTTTCCTTCACATGGCCATTCGTGACAAGTATTTCAATCATTTCTGAATTCATGCTTTTGTAATCCATATTGATTTAAGAACAAAAAAATTCAGTAGAATTCACATAGAATAATTTTTACCAACACATTTCGAACCATCCAGTGTGGTTCATCGTCAGTGAAAGATGAAGAAGCGGATCATGGCGACAGCTTAAATAGGGATCAATGTAGAGACACTTAGATGATATAATGACTATAATAAACGACTTGTCTACTAATAATATTATTTAATTTATACCATTAATTAATAGGAGCCAATTATATTAATTAAATCCTACTACCCCGAGGCTTGTGGATAATCTCTAAACAGACGGGAGCAGAATACTACCAATACCACCACAAGCCATATATAGACCAGGATTATCATAGGGTGGAAAGGCCCTAAATATATATATTTTTAGCTGTTTTATCATAGTTTTATCCAAAACATGTATATATTTATTTTCGTGATATATAGACAAACAGTTTGAATATGTACAGGGATCTCTAAACAATCCTACTGGAAATGGCTTGGCCATTTATATTTTTTGACACGGCTGGTTTTGAAATGGTCATGGACCAACAATACTCGCATATGCCTTGGGCATCTATTACATGTAATTTTTCCACATAATGAAAGATTACGATTTTTCCATTGAAGAAGAAAAAAAAAAAAGGCTAAGGAATGAAATATTCAAAGAATAAAAAGAAACAAACCTATAAAGTCAAACCTCAACCAAAGTATGAAGTCAAAAAATTACCAACCATAATAAACAACTAACTATGAAAAATATTATTTAATTAATAATATTAAATACTAGGATCCAATTATAATAAATAAGATCAAGAAGTAGATTAAGTTTCAAAATATATATAGAATAAAAAGAATAATAAAAGTCAAACATCAACCAAGGAGCACAGTAAAAAATAACCAAAGGAGTCAATATCCTATTAAAAAATGGAGTCAAGGCCCTATTAATAGATAAAAAGCAAAGATAAATAAAATTGAACAAAAAATAATCAAAGAAAGAGATACTAAAGAATCAGGGTCAACCTCAAAAGAAGGGGCTAAGGCCATACAAACAAATCAAGGAGCCAAGAAAAATAACCAGTCTAACATAAACTAAAACTTAAAGGGTCTAAGAACAAGAAGATAAAGATAATTACAAGAGCTAAGAAATATCTAGAAGAAAAAACCTAAAAAGAAACAAATACCCACAAAAGACAAAAAGAAACTTAAAAACAATTAGGAGAACAAGACAGGGACCCAAGTTTTGCTAATATTCCAACCATCATCTCTATTCAAATTGGTGGGCCCTTTTTCGATTTCCAAGGCCTCCCTGAACTTTTGATGATGGAAATGACTAATCCTAGCAATGACTTGGGCCTCCTCAATGCATATGTGATGTTTGGTTTTTTCTGCATGTTCTACCAAAGCAGAGGAGTGGGTCCTGCCATGCCTAATTTCAGTGAAGTGCTCATGTATCCTTTTATTAATTGAGCGATCGATCTCACCTATGTAGGGAGTCCCACAAGAGCAAGGGATAATGTAAACACCTTTCATATTTTTAGGGTCCACCAGGTCTTTTGCAGATATTAGGGAGCTTCGGATGGTATTCGGAGGTCTAAAGGTTGAAGGAACCTTAGGCTTCCTTTGGATCCTCACAATTTTTCTAAAAGTCCATTAGCTAAAAAGGAGATGAACACCAGAAAAATGATCCTTGGGTTTTATCTTAGCCTTGGGACCTTTTCGGCTTTGAGGAAATCCTTAGTACATTGGTGTCTATTGTACCCATTATTCAAGAAAACATTTCGGAGGTACACTTTCTCATCATTAAGATGGTTTCCATCATAAATTCTTAGAGCTCTAGTTGCTAAAGTGTTGAGAACACCAAGCTTTTGATCCAGGAAATGATGAGAATTAGCATGAAGATATTGCTCTGTGTGAATTTTCTTCCTAAAGACTTGATGAGAAAAAGAGCCATCACCATTCCTTGGAAGGAGGGCGTTAAGGAAGGGCAGACTACCATTGCTTTCAAATTCCAAAGTGAACTTTATGGAACTAGACTGATTATGAAGATGAAGGAAAAAAAGGTCCAATTCTTCTTTACCATGGGACCAGATGACACAAGTGTCATATATAAACCTCTTCCACATCTTAGGCAAAAGACGAGAAGAGACTAAGGTCTATGATTCAAAATCCTCCATGAATTGATTAACCACCACAGGGGGGGAGAGGGGAACCCATGGCGACACCACAAGTTTTCTAATGGAATTCCCCATCAAAAGAGAAGTAGAGGTGAGACAGATGTCAACTAATCTTGATGTATTAGGATCCATAATACGCTTAATGACTTCAATGGCCTCCTTGATGGGGATGTTAGTGTATAGGGAGACCACATTGAAACTCACCAGCTTGTCATCGAGATCAAGAGTAATACCCTTTAACTCATTGAAAAACGATGTAGAGTCCTCCACAAAGGATTTTGTATGGCCAAAAAGGGGCTTAAGCTTCAGAGATAGATATTTAGCAAGAAGATAGGTTGGCCCTCCTATCGTGTTGACAATGGATATCAGAGGAACCCCTTCCTTATGAATCTTTGGGAAGCCATAGATTCTAGGGGTAAAAGGGCTACTTTCAATAAGCCTATGACTAAAAAAGTAGACCGAGGTACTATATTTTATAGCAAGAACCACGCTTTTGAAAATCTTCTTCAAAGGATCCTTATTAAGTTTCTTATAGCTCCTGCAATTACAAAGGTGGTCTAACATCTTCCTCCAACAATCCTCTCTATCAAGAATAACCACATCACCACCCTTGTCAACTTTGAGAACAAAAACATCCTTGTTACTATTTAAAGATTTGAGAGCGTCAAACTCAAGTTTGTTGATGTTGATATTGGGGGGCCTAGCCTTTCTAAGAACAACAACATAGTCTTATCTGATGATATCTTTAGTGACGTCCAGTAAGTCTCTAATTCCATATTCAATGTCACAAATGATATCATCGACTAGGATCTTTCTAGGAGCAAGGGCAAAATTTAAACCTTTCTCCAATAAACGAAAGACCGAAGGATCAAAAGAAAAACTCGAGAGATTGACAACCCTATTACTAGAGGGGGAAGGAGAATTAGAACAAACATTGTTAAACGAACATTAAGTCCCACCATTAACTAACTTATTATTACTATTGCTAATATTATTACTATTAATAACATTAAAAAGAGAAACATTATTAATATTATTATCATTTTTATTATACATCATATTTCTATTAAAGTTATTAACCTTACCATCATTATTAATCTTGTTATCCAAAAATTAATTATTATTATTACTATTATTCTTATTATTACTATTATTATTAGTAATAACAAAACTACTATTATTATTATTATATCAAATGGAATGTGTTGTAACGGCTACAACCACCCTTCAAAATTTTGCTTAGCTTTGTTTTGCAGCCTCCATTTCAACCTTCACAACAACACGTCTTGCTTCGTAAAGTACACAGGCTTTAATGTTTTTCTTGCACAAAGGCAGCCTGTCGATCACAGCACGATGCATTCCCCACAAGCTAATCACCCGGACTTAGTCCAGCCGCAAGATGAGCAGCGCCCCCAAGAAATTTCGCAATTCTAGAGGGAAACCAGTCTTCGCTCCATAAATTGTGCAATCCTGACTGGCAGCGTGTTGGGCTCCAGAATTGCACAATTATGGCAGTCAACACTCAGTGAAAAATACGCAATTTTCTCCTGTAGGGTTGCTCAGCCCAGAATTTGTGCAAATCTGGGCAGTAGTCAGCTGCTCTACCTAGAAATTGCGCAAATCCCCTGGGTAGCCAGCCCAACTCCTAACCAAAAATGCACATTTCCTCCCAGCAGTCGAGTATTCCCTTGCATGTGCAATTGAGTTGATCGATTCCCTCTGGGACTGAGAAAAACTAACTTGCATGCATGGGTTGCTTCTCCCAAGGTAGCATGCAAAGGCATCCCTTATTTCAGGGATCTATTTTTAGCAGTTAGAGGATACATGCAAGGATCATTTCATAAACCTCCCACCAAATTTTGATTTCCCTATATTTGTGGCATGCGTGTCACAACCTCGATGTTATCAAAACTCATCAACCAAACACCGTGGAGCTCATTCCTCACATCATCCTTGTAGCTCTGACATCCCACATCACATCTAGGATTTGTCAGCACATTCAGCTTAGTTGTTTTGTGGTAAGCCCGCCTTCCATGCATTGTGTTGCATTTATGTTGCTTTTTGTGTATTCGTTTGTGTGAGTGTTGTCGCATGCATGAAATTATTTTTCACGAACAGTCACTGATTCAGTGACTCGCTTCACCCACATGCATGTTGATATGTTCACTGAATCTTTCATTCAATGTTTGCATGCACGATCAATCACTTCTGCTTTCACTTAGTGTCACCATGCATTCACTGTCATATTTTCTTTCTGTTGTCGTCGGCGAGTCTGGCCAACCTTGGCCCAGACTCTGCCTTCACTGAGACAACATTATGCAATCTGGGGAAGGAAGACTCTGTCTTCCTCTCTAGAAATGTGCATTTTTGCGTAAGCACTGTCCTTCAGGACTGTTTTGCACATTTCTGAGGGACAGTGACTATTGGCCTAGAAAATTGTGTAATGCAGTCACTAAGCCTGCAACCATTGCCAGCTAATATTACGCATTGCGCATTTCCAGCAGTTAGACAGTCTCCCAGCAGCCCAGAATGTGCCTTGCCAGTCTTGGCAGTCAGTCTCCCGACTTCCCGACCGAAATTGCGCAACCTTCATGATCGGTTTCAAGTCATTTCTCAAGTTCATTTTGGTTTTTGATTGACAGATTGCTTTCCATGAGCGTTGTCATGTCTCCAGGTATTGCAGGTGTTCATCTGTCTCTCAGCGGTGCAGGTACAATGGTTTCAAGAGAGCAGAGTCGAAGACACCGTTCAGAGCCCACTTGGGGATGCAGTCGATCAAGTGTCTATGAACTTGCCTAGCCACGAAGACATCAAGTTGTTTGTAGACGAGGGCATCAAGATATGACAACAACAGCATCACAGTGAGCAGTATCATGAATAGCAAGTGAAGGCAACATAGCGAATGCAACAAATGCAAGATGAAGGTTGTTGACAACACAGAGGTGGAACAAAGTTGTGAGCTCAAGAAGATCCACTGATGATGAAAGCAACTTTGGAGACTCTGGCTATGAGGTGACGACGCGACATGAAGATCGCTCGAAGACAGAGAATGGAACAAAGAAGTAGTTACATGTGCTGAAGCAGCAACTCAAGGAAGAACATGAAGTTGCATAGACAGACGAATGAGTTGCAGCAGGAACAGGAACAATAGTGGGCGCAACATGCACTCACAGATGAAACTATGTTCGTACAAGTTAAAGATCCATCCCAGTAGTTGGCACGGAGCAGACATGGTGAGCAGTGTTGTTGATCGCATGCAAGGGATTCAAAAGCATGCATGTCAGTGTGTGCAAGAATGCAATTCAACCCATTCAGCACACTCACCAAGGCGAAGACAAGAAGCAAGTCCAACTGGAGTTGAACATGTACTTCGGCAAGTTGATGTGCATGACCACTAGCACACACTTGAAGATCAACACAGACACTATGCATCAACGTGTTGACAGTTCAGTCGCAACCAAGAAGGCCATGTGCATGTTAGCGGATGATTTGGATGAAGGAGTCGAACCAATGCACTGGTTGCAATAGAGGAAAGAGTTTGCTTAAGCAAGATATCACCATGGGGTGCATGTACACCATCACGAACGACTAAGCTTGGCATCAGCTCACCACCTTCACCATCACAAGCATGTCAAAGAGTTGGGCTCACCTCAATGGACCGAGTGTCATCGATGTCTTGCATAGCTTGCTCAAGCCATTTTGTCTCTCATGAGCACATGTGCATTGTAATATAGCATCATGTCAAATGGAAGTTCAAGTGTCAATAGATGGATGTAACAGTCATAGAATAGAGGAAGAGTCATGAGGGTAGATGAACTGTCACAAAGGGGAATGTCAAGGGTCACCCCACCCTTTACTATAAAAAAAACCTCATAACTCATTGTAAAAGCTTTTGGTCAACCAAGCTTTCGATAAGACTATCTTGGAGAGAGCTTGGATCGTATTGTAATGCAACTTGGCTTCTCCACTGCACAGAGCTAGTAAATCTCTTTAGAGAAGCAGGCAAATGTGGTTGTAACGTTCCACAATTGGAGCTAGTGGTTGGACATGGATGTATTGTATGACTGGTACTTACACTTCTTTATATAATAAGAGCCAACATGTTTCATGCATATGTTGTATTGTATTCCAGTTGTCTCGTTTACTCTAAATGGCATATGTATTTGTTTTCTTACGCATGCATCTATGGACTATTTTGTATGAGTATGTATGAATCTTTTTGAAATGTGTTGTTGGTTTAACCATCACTTTGGATTGCCAGCTAACTTTCTTTCCAGCTTGTGATGCATCTTCGCTCATGTGTTCCTTCCCATCCGAGTATTATTACAGGTTTCCAAGGGGTGCACTCATCTCAACCCCCATGTGTTAGAACCTCTCATGCACCTTCCTTGACTCACTGTAGCTGTCACACCCTTGCTACCAACAGAGTAATCTTACTTGCCTATGTGTGAAATCGCGGCCAAGGCATTACCATACGACCCACTGTTGAGACTCCTACACCAAACAGTCTAAGGTCTAAATGGGACTTCTTACCGGGCAGATCCCATTAGATGTTGGCAGGTCCAACACCGTCAACAGAATGTTATTACCATTATAAAGATTATTATCAATACTATGATCGCATATATCCATGAACCTATCACTACACAACCTACCAGAAACCACAAAATCGAAACTGGTGGAATCCACAATATCATTCAAGGAGGTAGGGTCAACGAAGCCTCTGTCCAAGGGAGTTCACAAGCAACGAGTTGAACTAGAGCTGGAGATGGCAAGCTGAGATAGGGTCAAAAAGGAGAACGCCCTCAACCCCATTCTATCCACTGATGATTTATTTGCAGAACAAGAGGAGATCAAAAGGATCCTTCAGGACATAAGATACAACTTGGATGACATAGTCTCCATACTAACTCGGATGGAATGCTTCATGGTGTTTAACTCTAATTCTGGTTCTGGTTCACAGCCTTGCGCTCAAGCTATCATCAACACACCAACAGACGAAATACCTCAAAGCAACTCTAATGCAATTTCTCCTGTTATTGTCATAGACTAGCAGTGATGCATGGAACCTGTTTTCTTTTTGGTCAATATTATGTTTAATTCTACTATGTTGTCATGGTGAGCAGTATCGCTTACTAGACTATATGTGCACGTGGTTTTCTTTGTTAAGCCCACCAAATCAAATGCATGGAACTCTCAATGGGAAAATTTGTTAGTATGTTACCAATCATATCTTGTCTTCTTTTTTGACTAAATTTAGAATTATGGGAATGAGTTATGGTTAATTTATCATTATTTCTATATGAGTTCCCCTACAATTTTTTGGGACATAAACACTATCAATGTAAAATCAATTTTCTCATAATATAAATATCTCCATATAGCTTTAAACAAAACAAAAAACTTAATATTTGATTTTATTATTATTTTATGTAATTCATTAGTATTTTATTTTAATTAATTCTTTCTCCAAATCTAGCAAAGGATGTTGATGGCTATTAATGAGGATAATAAAAAAGACTTGGGGAGTGGGTATGAAAACTTGATAAATAGAGGAGATGAAATGTTGTTAGAGGAAGAGAGTACAGGAGGTTGGGAGATTGGATAATTCTCAAAAGAAATATTTTCTTGTGACAATCTTCTTAAAGCATATGTTTGTTATTTTTAGAGTCATGGACATGGAGAGCAAAGACGTTGAAAGGTTTCTTGGAACTGAGCAACCGACTAGGCTCCTAGTTGGACGTGAAGATGATTTTGTGCGCAAGTGGCAAAAGAATATTTGGAGGCATCTTCCAATTACTAATTGTATTACATTACAAGTTATAAATTTCAAACCAAAACTGAAAATATTTTCTTAAACATTTACATATATTTTTATTTAAAGCTTTAAATTAACTATTTAAATTTGTTATCAAATATAATGTTATAATATGATAAATATAAAGATTGTCACATTTTCATTTTATTATTTAGATTAAAAATTTAAAAATTTACCATTAAACAAATTTACAAAGAATAAAAATATCATTATAATATGATAAATATAAAAATTATCCCATTATAAAATAAAAAACAATAACTTTGAAACTATATTAAGATAAAAATATTGCTTAAATAGTATTGCATAATATTTCATCATAAGTGTTCCATAAGCATTGAGTCATAAAATTAACCTTATGTAAATCAATTTCATAGACTATAAGGCAAGCTCATCTAATTTTTAACAATATTTATTTAGTAAGCTCATATTTAACCCAAGTTTTAAAAGTCTAAATCATGAATTGTGGATTCAGAAACTTATATATTCATAATATATATGGTGTCAAATATGTATTCCATGATCATAAATTACGCATTTAAAACCAACAGTATACTAGCCGTACATTCAGAGCATATGTCAAAAGTTTGACATCATAATGAATTAAATTACGAAAGTCAAATTTTATATTTTTGTATGTTAATTTGTACATTTATTCTTAATTTAAGATTTTATAATTTATAGTTTTATATTAAAATGCATTGCTTAGATCCTCGACACACATTTGACCCTAAAGCGTGAAAGTTAAATTCGTGAATTACAGAGCGAAGTCTAGTGATTAGAAAGCGTGACCATACACTTAAAAGCTAATCTTTTACATACAATAAAGACAATGGATTTACCCGTGCTGCACCGTGAGCCCCTCCCTGGTGCACCTTGAGGACCTCCACAATCTTGAGCATCAATCTAATCAGAGCAACCTCCAGCTGCGATCATGAAACCACCGGATCCACTGGAAGATGGAGATCCTCCTCCAGGAAAACTGATCTCTGAGCAAGATGAAAACGTAGATGCCTTTGCATCTCCTATCTCAATCATTGGCCCCCAAAAAACAAACCTTCGATATCCAATTTTGTGAAGAAACTCAAAAACATCCTAGAGATCTCTCTACCTTCGTCTCCTCCCCATTGTGCGGCTCTATCTCTATCAGAAAGGGGAGGGTGGCCAATTTACAAGACTTTGGCCCTCACCTCGTTTGGTTCAGAAATGGGTTAAAAGGAATTGGTCCTCTTCAATAAACGGAAAAATCTCCACAAGGTTCTATGGAAGTAGGTATTACACCTTTCATTTCGAAACAAAGGAAGATCAAGACTTAATCTTCAGAAACAACCCATACTACATGGACATGCAAGGCCTGTACTTAAATAGATGGACCCCCGACTTCGACCCTGAAATAGATGTTCCTAGTGTAGTGTCGATTTGGGTAAGACTCCCTCATCTCCCTCTACATTGCTGGGGCAATGAATCTATTAGGGCCATGAAAAATGCAGTGGAGAAATATATTGATAGATGCAAACCAAAAAAGAACATGCATGCTTGTATGAGGATATGTGTTAAAGTGGATATAAGGAAGGGCTTACCGGAGGCAATAAAGATCAAAGTAGATCAATGGATGCACATACAACAACTGAACTATGAGCAAATACCATTTAAATGCAAGGTATGTCATGAATATGATCATTGTACAAATAGATGTCCAAAAAAACAAGAAAGTGAAAATATAGGAGAGTCTAAAGCAAAATGGGAACAAGTTAAAAAGAAAAAATAGGCAAAAAAACAACCCCTCTCCTCCTCAATCTATCTCCAGGCTCCCCTTCCCCCTCTAATCCTTCTCCATCATCCCACCCCCTCATCCAATCCTCCCCTAATCTCCTCATCTTTCATCAATCCCAACACCTTTGGACCTCTTGATGATCCTCCCTCATCGCACCCGTCCTCCCCTCATCTCTCCTTCCCATATCCTCACCCTCTCCGTTCCTATTATCCCTCGCATCCCTCCTCCCCCCTCCGTTGATAGAATTTTGACAAGAAACCAATCAAAGGAATCTCTTCAAATATTAGATTACCAAAAGAAAGCAAGAAGAAAAGCTAACAAATAACTTAGAGATGAAGCGGCAACAAAAGAAATAACTTTAGGAACGCAGCATCCCATGGACTCCTTTTTTGGGAAACACTATGGGAACAATGAGAAAACCCAAAATCATCAAAGAGAGAAAGGACCCTCTACCCATTAACTAAATAAATAATGATTGTGGTCTCCTGGAACTGCCGTGATTTGGGGACACCTTTTAAAGTAAATGCAGCAAAAGGTATTCTAGTAAAGGAAATCCCAAGTATTATAATGCTTCAGGAGACCAAAACTAGTTTCCAAACCTCGGGAAAAATGATCAAAAATCTAAAAAATTATGAGGGAACAACTCAACAAGCTATAGGGGCCTTAGGGCGAATATGCACATTATGGAGGAAATGAAAATGGGATCTGCTACAGCAAAAAAAGGAACAACACTAGATTAGAACATACCTAAAAGAGACAATCACCAATGAGAAATTATGAATTGTCAACATATATGCTCCCAATCACTTCAAGGAAAAAGAACAATGCTGGAATTCAGTTCAAGAGACCTTAAATGATATTCAAAACAGAAAAATAATCTTGGGAGGGGACCTCAATCTTGTCCTTAATGTGGAGGATAAATTTGGAGGGGTTTACCATTTAGACCCTTCAAGGGATGCCATTGAAAAATAATGGAAAAAAAAACAATCTAATAGACATCCCTCCCAACAATGGTAAGTATACGTGGAACAACAAAAGGGTAGGAAGTAACAACATAACGTAAAGATTGGATCGTATTTTGGTTTAGGACAACATCATCTCCAACTACAAATCAGCAAGATCAAGAATCATTCACACGACAGCATCAGATCACAAGCCAATGGTAATTACTATGGGGCTGATGGAAAATCAAGGCCCAATACCTTTCAAATACTACCCAATATGGAATAGCAATGAAGAATTCAAAAATCTAACTGTGAAAGTATGGTCTCAAAAAGTCATGGGGGGGCCATAGAAAACGAAAAGCAAACAAAGAGAAGAAAGGTTGAGTTATTAAAAAAATGGAGAAACTTCAAGAGGCAAAAGAAAAGAAGGAGGAGCCCAACGAAGACCATCTTTAGGAAAATTCCCTCTTTTGGGAAATATACAGAAAAAACCTGAAAAAAGAGGAAGTGGTGAGGCTAAAGTCAAGAAGCCTTTGGTTAAAAGCAGGGGATAAAAACATAGCCTTTTTTCATAATACTATGAAAATCAGAAGAGCCAGGAATTAGATTGACAAATTTCAAATATAGGGACATGAAATTAGAGAAGCTGTTGAATTAAAAAAATAAGCTCATAAACATTTCAAAAACCTCCTAACAACAAATGGAGAAAGAGAAAACCTCAAAACCTTTTTGCAGCATGTGCCAAACAATATAAGTGCTGAACAAAATTCAGAAATTATGGAAGAAATCGGAGAAGAAGAAATTGTTGGCATTATGATGCATGTGTTGTACTTGATGGAAACCCTCTCATAGAAGATCATCTCACTTGTATACATTCAGATGAATCTACAAAAGAAATATCAGATGTGATAGAGTGCATGGGTTACCGGACAACAAAAAGGGATCAGATGAGAGTTCACAAGTAAACTTTGCCATCAAGTCCAAAGGGGGAGATTGTTGGCATTATGGCTAAAGTGTTGTCCTTGATGGCAACCCATTCAGGTGATGGAACACTGTACAACAAGGCAGTAGCAGAGATTGATGTTCAACTCTCAAATATTGAAGAAAATAAGGAGTACGCAGGCACACCATACAAAAGGTGCGGACACGCAGGCATGTCTTATATAAAGTGCGTACATACCCGCAGGTTACCCATTCATGAGGTGCGTACCCCCAGTGCACACACTTCAAGGCAGTAAAGCGCACACACGTGGCGTTTCTTTTGTTTAACCCTTGGTATTTAACCGACGGTATTGTGTTATTATGGTTTTGGCCCGTGGTATTGATCCATGATTTAAGGAAGAGCTTGCCTATATAAAGCAAAGGAGATCATTTGGCTTGTGTATGCTTTTGAGTTGAATATCTTAAGAAGCTAGATCTGAAATTCTAGTGACGGGTTATGAGAGATAGCTAGATCTAAATCAAGGAGAAATATGAGAACTACAAGTCGGATCTACTAATGGGATGATATCTCCTCGTCGCATGTTCAGATCTGTAGATCTGACAGTCTGGGTTATTCTTGAAGTCTTGAAATTATCTATACCCGGAGGTATGCAGGTCCAGTGAAAGAAAAGTGCGGTGATACGCAGGCACAGAAGAGTTTCAGGTGCGCAGATACGCAGGAGCAGAAGCGTTGCAGATGCGGAGGGGCGTAGGCAGTTCATTGGACACAGAGCGAACGTACGCAAGAAGACTGTGAGGCACAGTGCGCACGTACGTAGGGAAGCAGTTGGATACAGTGCGTACTTATACACAACTGTTATATGGGTGAAGCTGCGTACTTCTCATGAAATCTACTTAGCTATCCATGTTTATCATTGTTGTGTTCTGGGTTTTGTAGTGATTTCTGATTTCTGGTATTAAGTTCTGATAACAGCAGTGATTGATGAAATGTTTATACATTGATGGATGAATGGATCAGGTTCTTAACGACTCATCTTTATGTAATCTGATGGACTAGATCTGATTGATGACTCTCATTGTATAAGTATTGATCTAGTGATTGGGTGATTCAAAAGGTTGGTTGATTATGAGCTTTAATGTGGTTATTGGGTCCAGTATGAAAATTGGATGAAACGTGGCCTTTCAGATTATGTGTTGTGCTTCAGTGTATCCAGTATGAAAATTGATGAAACGTGGTACCTGGAGGAGAGAAGATTGTAGGTCAGCACCTACGTACTAGTATCTAAGCTAGTAAAAGAGCTAAAGGAAATCTTTGGAGCATTGTAGTAGGTAGTAGCCTGCGTACTAGTAAATAGATCGGCTAGTACAAGAGCAAAGGGGTTTGTAGCTCCTGTACTGGTATAAAGCTGCACCAGTACAAAATACTATAAAAGGATTTTCTTATTAAGAAGAAGATTGAGATGACTTGCAGCAGGTGGTTTTCTCTCGCATTGGGTTTCCACCTTATATCATGGTGTTCATGTGTGTGCCTTATGTGTGATGATCTATTCTATGTTACTGCATCTGTTAACTGATAATATGGTTGATAATGTTCTAATGCACTCATTGAAAATCAATTAACTTAATCATAAGAAGTTGTGGAAGTAGCATATATGAATCAGAGTTTGGAAATGAAAAAGTTTTATTAATGTGATAATACTGATTCACCCCCCCTCTCAGTATTGTTTCCAACAAAAGTTAACAGTAGAAGTCATTTTTAACTTCCCTAGACATTAGGGTTTCGTTAGAACACCTCATGGAACAATTCCTAGAGTCACTGATTCAACCCCTACGAGTGGGCAGATGTTTTTTTTGTATTTATGTATCAGTTTCTCCGTGATAGAACAGGTTGGATTTTAGAGGAGAGAACTAAAGTAGCTTGTACTTGGACATTTTCTGGAAATCAAAGGACACAATTTACAACTATTATCTAGGAATTCATGTGTAGTAAGTTTTTGATGTTATTTTTTCTCTGTTATAACTTCATATGAAAGATATTAATCTTCTTTTTGCATTCATCAATTATTAAATGGTTTTCCTTACATTTTACAAACAAAATTCTTTGCATAAAGCTCTGTTTTGATGGAAAAATCATTATGTGTTACATTATTTCTTGCTTAATGAATTCATGTGTCATGCTCATTAATATATTTCACTTCTTCTAAACACTACACTACATCGAAAAACCCTAAGATCCATCACAAAAGTAGTGCTAACCCTCTCCTTTTTGTATTTTTTGTTGTAACACTTTGATCCTCTGACCTAGCTACCTGGTTTTTCTCCCTTATCGAGCGACAAAATCCTAAATTTTTGAAAACCCACTTGAAGCTAGCTAGCTAGCCTAAACTCCTTCACATTTCAGTCATCTCTTTGTTGCGATTTCATTGAGAGAGCCCTTTCTGGTTTCGTAGGGTTAGCTACCAGAATAAAAACTTGGTCTGTGATTACCTCCATCGATCTCCTCATCAACCCAAGACATTGTTGAGGATAACATAGGGCATGAAAACTAGGGAGTGCCAAGGTGTTCTAGTGAATGTAATGTTCCCAAGTCATGGAAAAATGTAATGCTAGTTGTAAGTTCATGACTGCCAACGTGTGTTAGGGAATGCTAGGGTATGCTAACATGTGTCAGATAGTACAAAGACATGTCAAACAAGATAAGATGTGCCAAGTGTGAAGGCATGCCAAGATGTACAAGAGTGTGCCAATGCATGCCAGGGATTTTCAACGGAACAAAAGGGAGGAACAAGTTAAAGTACAAGTAAATGAGCACATAATAGGGTTAATAAGTCATCAATTTATCTTTTCCATGAGGATCATGCTAGGAAAACCAACACTAGGTGCCAATAGGTGTCAAGTGCCAAGTGTCAATGCATTCTAAGTGCCAAATCTTCCTTCGTTTCTTCTCATCTAGTTTCCAATAATTGATCTCAAATAAATTTAATATTAAACCATGAAAAATCATACCAAGTCATCTCAACGCATTCTAGACATTGTAATGCTTGCCAAGTTCCAACACGTGCCAAGTGCCAATGTGCGTTAGGGAGGGTGATGCATGCTATGAAGTGGAAGAGCATATCGAAGAGTGCTAAGGTGTGCTAGAGTGTGCCAATGCATGCTCAAGAGTGTTATGGAGTACTAGGACAACACAAGGGAGCACTAGGTCAAAATGCATGGAAGTGAATGAATATAAGGGTGCATCGGGGAGTGTTAATGAGTGCTAGCTGTCATGCCAAGGAGGGAGTGACAACGTATGCTAACCACTGGTAAAGCATGCCAGGTAATATCAAGGAATGTCAAGAAGTGCTAGAGTGTGCTAGGTATTTTTGGGATGTGCTAGCATGTGCCAAATAGTGCCAAGGCATTCTAGGTGCTAAGACATGCTAGGATGTGCATGGTGCCATAGTATGCCGATATGTGTTAGGTATTTGAAAGGAAACAAAAGAAATAACAAGCTAAAATGTAAGGAATTGAACACGTAAGAGGGTTAATAAGTCGAGACTTTATATTTTTCAAAAGGGGCATGCTAGGCACACTTATAATATGTTCCAATATATGCCAAGTGCCAGTGAGTGCCAAGTTCTAATGTTTTTCAATGCAATATTTTGCCAAGATGTTCGAGGGCATGCCAACACATGATAGGGGAGTGCTATGCTATGCTAGGGCATGCCAACAGTGCTTGGGCATCCTACTCATGGAAAGATGTTCTCGGTGAAACTATGTTCCAAGACATGCGAGGTGTCAAGGAATGTTAGTGTACTATTCGAAAGCATGTTAGGGTGTTCCATGAGTGTTGAGGAGTGCTAGGTCTCTCTCATTAATAGAATTAATAGAGTTTGATTATGTATTAAATAATATAGTTCCTACACACACTAGTGGAAAAAAAGATTTTGTATAGATAATAAACCTAATAGAGATGAATCATGTGTTGACCCATAGGAAAACTATATTCTTATGACTTGAGGAAAATGATACACACTAATTAATTCTTAACAAATTGACTGACTATTATAACCACTATGACCTTGGACATGTAATAAAAAGACTCCACAACACTGGTCTTGAATAATTATCTTTTGACAAAACATATAGTAACAAGTACATAGCTTCATCAAAAACTCATTGGAATTATCAATGATGATGAACATTTTTTGACCCTCACCAAAAGTAACCAAATAGAGCATTCATGAGGATCAATAAAATATTGTCACTAGAAGTGTCACCAAAAAGAGAATTAGTGATGGGACTTTAACGACCCTCATCAAAAGTGTCACCAAAGAGAAAATTAGTGACGGGCCTTTAACGACTCTCACCAAAAGTGTCATTGAAAATGGATTTGGTGACAAACCTTAAAGGACCATCACTATATACACTTACAAGAACGATTTTTTAAAGACCAAAACCATATGCGACATTGGTGATGGACCTTAAAGGTCTGTTGCAGGCATGAAGTGTCATAATAAACTCCTTGGAATTATGAATGATAACAAATATCTATTGACTGTCATCAAAAGTAACCAAAAATATCATTGGTGACGGTCAATAAAATTTCGTCACTAGAAGTGTCATCAAAGAGAGAATTAGTGATGGGAATTTAATACCATCACTAAAAGTGTCACCAAAGAGAGAATTAGTGATAAGACTTTAACGACCCTCACCAAAACTGTCATTGAAAATGGATTTGGTGACAAACATTAAAGGACCATCACTATATATGCTTACAACAATGTTTTTTTTTTAACTGTCATCATATGTCACATTGGTGATGGACCTTAAAGGACCGTAACAGGCATGACCCTCACTAATGACCTTTTTCTTGTAGTGATTTCTCACCATCTCTTAGGACTTCATGCTTCCATATTTGGAGTCCTCTATTGATTCATCATCCTTGATGACTCCAATTGCACACAAGTCTCAATAGGAATAGGCTCTTTGCAGATTTCTAAGAGTGTTGGTTTACCAACTCACTTGACAAACTGTGCAACGATGGTTAGCAGTGCGGATGTTTAGTAATCAAGAATGATGGAATCATGAGGTTTAGTGTCCACTACAAACTTGTTTAATATGCGTGTAAACCTGTTATTGAAGTCCTTTACTTTTTATTTTGCCTTCATCTTCATGCTTCCCAATTATTGGAGTAGCATGGATGGGGTCTTGTCATCAAAAAACCTTTCAAGGAACATGTGTTTCAATGCACTCCAGTTTTGTATAGGGTTCGATGCAAGTATTTGATACCATTGAGTGTTGCGACTGTCTAAGGTACATGGAAACAATCTACATGCCACATCATCATACCGTACCTCAAGGTTCTACAGTTGTAGGTAGAAGTTGTCCAAGTGATCTCCTACTTTCACCTTGCTGTAAGGGTTAAAATTGATGTTCATTCTCTCCGCTCACTTCGGCATCTTGGGTAGAACAATGGGGAGAGCCAATGGTCCCTGAATCATCAATTCCAGATTTAGGTCAGCTATCTCTTCTTCTTCTTCGTCCTCCTCCTCTCTTTTGAGAGTCTTATAGTTCTGGCTATGAGTCCACTAGTTTGTCTCTGCCTCAGCCTCCTATGTTGCCTTCTCCTCCACCTCATGCACCAGATTTCGATCTCAAGATCACAAGAGTGTATTGTTCTCCTTGCCGGAAGACTAGAGGCTCCTATTCATCTTCGATAGCTTCCACTAGACATTCAAGTCTGGCAAGGACTGCTTCTTCCACCAATGATACAACAACTTGTGTAGGAGTGACTTTTTGCTTTCTTGATGTGTATGGAAGATTTTCTATATTCGGGATTAGTCTGACTGCTTTCAAAACTGGCGAGTGATGGGACGGACACAACAAAGTTGATGATATGGAATTTCATGTTCAATCTTGGGAGGTGAGGAGTAACCAACTGCAGAGTCACACATAGGTGAGAGGGAGTGTGAATTACTGCCTTGACCATATGGTTGATGAATGAGTGTGAGAGGATGTTCAACCATATACAACTGGCTACCCTCCTTTTAGCACCCAAAATGTTGACAATGATAGACCCGCCAACATTCAGGGGATCACCTCGGTATGAAGTCCCAACTGAAAATCATATAATTTGGTGTACGTATCCCATCCACTATGATGGTTTGGTTTCCATTCTCTTAAATATTTTCCTCAAATCTTGCTTGTCATCATAGGAGAGTGGTCTTATTTATCTACAAGAAGTGAGGTTCATGTGCCTGGTGAGTGTAAGTGTTAATTGTGTCAATGGTTCTTTCACTGTAAAGGGAGAGAGGGTGAGAGTGAGCCCCATGTCAGTTGGGAAAAGTCCCAACTCTTCTATTAGCACACAACGCAATAGGACATGAACAACTTTCAATGAAAAAATCCACACGGATGCAACAATCACAACAAGAAAGGGAAGATAACATGTATAACACTCATCATATTATTCTGCACAAGTGCAACGGTTGTTATAGAAAGTTTTATGTGAAAGGTCTGTCTAATGTCTGGGAGAGTAGTCTACAAAGGTGAAATAGCGTTAATAGAATATACAAAAAAATTCCATTAACATACGTTTATTAGAACAAGTGAATTAGTTCAAGTGTTAAACACGAATTGAAGCAACAAGCATTACAAGTGTTAAATATTAGTCTTACAACAGATACAATACATGTGTGAAAATGTGTTGGCCTGTTAGCAGGCTTCTAAATTAATCAAAAGCTCCAAGGCACATCGTTACACCATACATCACAAACCTTGTGTGAGGGGCATTGGAGCCACTACTTACTCCTCAAAGAAAAGATAACAGACTCTCTTGGATATGTTGGAGGAGCTGAGGTGAAAATTCCCTTGCATGTACAAATGAGGTGGTATTTATAGCGTAGGGCGAAACCAACCCTTGTGAATTTTTGATTACCCTCATGGCTGTTTGATTTCCATGACTTTTCGACTTTACATAACTCTTTTCTCAATAAGTGGGTCTCTTGGACTTCCACATTACATTACATTGATAGACAGTATGGCCCACAGTAGAGATGTGGACGACATGACTCGACATGATGGTGTTGGTACATTAATGTTGTTGTTGCTGTGCATGTCGAGCTGTAATGTTTCTAGGTGATGGATGTTCTCATGGTGTGTGACAGCTCCACCTCCACATGGAGAAGTGTGTAGAGTCTTCGATGGTCGTTGGTTTCCTTGATATTGATTTTTCACTTTGCTCCTTGCTTGTATGTTGGAAGGCATGACAGGTTCATCCATTCATGAATGGTGCATGCTCATTTGTTCGTCCATCTATGAGGACATCTTTAATGTTTTATCATATATTTGCGAGCACATCATTTTGCATGCATTGTTTGTTCATCCGTTAGTGAACTTGTCCTTTTGCATGTGCGCCCCTTCGTTCATCCCGTTTGACGTCGCACCATGTCTTTTTGTATACCTGTTCTTGCAGTCACCCATGATGAGATGACATCAAATCCAAAAAACCTCCTAGTCTACCATGATACATGACCATCTCGGATGCAGGTGACTAGGAGAGGCAACAAGGTTGCAAGGCCAGATGGAGGCTCTGGGCACTGTTGATGAAAACTTCATAAGAGTCACTAGGTGATGGAGATGGGAAATCCATATAAATAGTGACTATCTGTGATGTCTGGCCCATCTAGAGGACAAAACTACATAGTTTTTTAGAGGAATGATCTGGGATGCAGTAAGGCTTGGCAAGAAAAATATGCATAGTTTCTAGGCTGAGCTGGCAGCCATTGTTGGCAGCAAAAAAAGTGCAATTTTTTTAGGGGAATAGGTTAGGCTACATGGAGGCTTTGTGGACAAAAATTGCGCAATTTTTTGGAGGAAACAATGTAAACTTTGAAACGGAAACTGATACTGTTACCCGTTTCGTAGAGATAGCAAAAAAATGACATGATTTTCAAAAGTGGTGATGCAGAATACACATGTTTTTTTCAGAACATGGTTTTTGGAACTTTAATTTTTTTTCATGTTCAAGGATGAAATCAAGTTTTAGAATGGTAGTGATTTTCATGCTGATTTTAAAAAGTGAGTATTCTGCATCACACCTTTTTTTAAAAGACCTATTTTTTGACTTTTAATTTTCTAGTGTGTGAAATGTGAAAAATTATTTTCTAAATTTGATAGTTTTTGAAGTCGTCATCTTATTCATATTTTCTTTGTTCTCTAACTTATTTTTTTTTTTTAGGGGGGTTTTTATTGTTTTGCGTTTTTAAATTAGAAAGTCGATAGTTTGAATTTTAGATAACCTATATATTTATACATCCTTAATTAATTTTTCAATCCACATGAAATAATTGTTTCTAAAAAACAACATTTTTTAACAATGGACATAAAAATAACCATTTTTAACATAAATATAACAAAAAAACTAAATGTTTTGATTATTTTTTGCTAGAATTAACATGTCAAAATCACAATTTTTATACAAAAATATTAACTAAAAATGGTCAAATAATAGTTTTTTTTTATGAATTTCATGTCAAAAAAATAA